>PVNU02001792.1:0-143619 GCA_003013855.2 Liriodendron chinense | reverse complement strand
TGGAGATTGACTGGAGACTGCTGAACTGGACATTGCTAGAAATTAACTGGAGTTTGCTGAATTGAAGATTGCTGGAAATTAACTGGAATCCCATCGGCGGGGATGTGCTGGAATTGAAAAGTGCTCCTGTTTGCAGGAGGCTGAGATGCTGGGAAGTGACCCCCTTGTTGGGTATTCGCCACTGTCTGCTGATTGATGTGGGCTTGACACTGACCCCCATTGTGGGCATTCTCCAGTTCTGTCCTTGTTGCTGGAAATTGAATTGAAATCCCATCGGCGGGGATGTGCTGAAATTGAAAAGGGGTCCCATCGACGGGGATATGCTGAGAAAGGAAAGGAGTCCCATCGACGGGGACATGCTGAGATCTACTGAGACTGTTGTTTGTAAGATTGACTGGAAGTTCCTGCGACGGGAGTGCTCTGAGACGGCCTTGTCATTGTGGGAAGGTATTGAGGAGGATGCCCCATGGCGAAGGGCTGAGACGGCTGTTGTCGGTAGTCCTGGGCAGACTCCAATGGTTGTGCTTAATTTGAACTGGAGGCCGGAGGGACCCGGCATGGCTATTGAGATTGCTGAACTGGGCCAACCTAATTGTTGGCTGCTGCGGTAGCTTGTGCTTGCATGAATTGCAAGAGCATTTCTTGCATTGTTCTCATTCCTTGTGTCAATTCTTGCATGATTGGAGTATTCTCAATTGGCTGTTGCACTGGAGGTTGCGCTTCGGTCATTTCAAGAGCGGGGAAGAGATGAGTTTCTTCTTCGTGGTCGGACATGGCTTGCTGTGCCCGAGTGCGGATTATGCTGCGGAAGGGAAGTTGTTTCCGAACACGTTGAGCCCGAGGAGGCGCAATGGTGAGGACTATACTCTACTCTTTTTGGGTTTTGGGATTTTCTATATATATATATTTTTTTTGGGTAGAATGCTATGCAAATGAGATTATATGAGGATTAATGACTTTCAAGCATAGGGAGGATACTATTTTTCAAGTTGGATCACGACTAGTGGACTAGCATATCCCCAGCAGAGTTGTCCATTCTGTGGTCCCTCGCGGTTCCGCGCTCTCACGACGTCGTTCTCCCTTTCCTTTCGGAAGAAGAAGAAGAGGTGCGTGCGTGCGAATCGTCGTTTGTGCCACTGGCTTGCCTCGTTCTCGATGGCTTGGTTTGGTTGTCGTGTTAAGCTAGATGTGTTTAGATGAGTTTATATAAGACCAGAGTCGCCACTAGCCAGTTACTTCGAATTTATAGTCGGCTAGAACCCGTAGAAACATTAGAGAAGGGGATCCGAAGATTCCTTTCTTTAAAATGACTCCTTTTGATCTGCGACCAGAGATTCGAGGTAAGGGATCATGGTTACAGGGTGGGAAGAGGTTAAACACCTCACACACTGCCCGTACCGAAGTACGGTCTCTACTTCACATAATCGAGCTAATACTTGAAAGTCTGATTTAATCCTCGTGCATTCTCATAGATGACATGATGCATGAATGCAGGTCTGAACAGTAAGAGTTTCTGATGGGCAGGTTTCATTAACAGGCAAGCCCAGAGCATACGCTCGAACTAACAGGTGCTTTATGCTAGATGCATGCTGTGTGTTTGACTAATCAAAGTGCTTGTAGTGACTAATGCATGAATGCAGGTCTGAACAGTAAGAGTTTCTGATGGGCAGGTTTCCATTAACAGGCAAGCCCAGAGCATATGCTCGAACTGACAGCTGCTTTATGCGGGATGCATGTCATGTGCTTGAATAATCAAAGTGCTTGTAGTGAAGTAGGGGGGTTGGAAGAAAAGTAAATGTTGCACTTATGCTAGATGCAAATGAGATGATGCTGGAAAAAGAGTAGCTAGATAGACAGAGGTGTCGCAAGGGTGGCTTCGAGTGGCTGGATCAAGACTTGGATGGCTTGGGAGACTTGGATCAGTGGTCAGGCTGGCCTGGACCAGGGCTAGACTCTTCTCACTCAGGTTCTCCTTGGTGGAGGAATGGGCTAAAGGTTGGAGAGACGGATTACACTCCGGCTGGCTTCGGAGGGATTGGATTGGGTTCTGAGAAGGGGAGGGGGGTATTATAGCAGCGGGCAGTGGCAGAACCCGTAAATAATTTAGGCGGCTCCCAGGGGCCGCCCGTACGGATGCTCCTCGGGTTCCAGCGCATGGTACGGTCATGTCTCGGGGCTGCTTGCTTTGGACTTGGTGAGTTGACTCGGTGATTTGACTCAGTGGGTTGACTCGGCGATTTGGCTCGATGAATTGACTCAGCGGGTTGACTTGGTGATTTGACTCAGCGGCTTGACTCAGTGAGTTTGACTTTTTTAGGATTTTTTGACTGGTTTTTCTTATGGGGGGTTTTTCAGGCTGATGTTTAGGGGCGAGTTGACTGGGTTCAGGCTTGAGTTAGGCTATGGATTGGGGCTTACAAGGGTGAGTTTGGCTGAGTTTGGACATGGGATTTGGGGGTATGGTCCTCCATTCATCCAGCTATCTCTACCAACGGTGTAGCCGAAGGTGGGGTGTTTACAACCCATAGCACCATTCGAGATTGGTAGCTCCAAAACCTCTTCCAAACTCTCATGATATTTTAGAGGTTTTTAAACATGTAAAGATTAACATTCCTCTACTTAATGTCATTAAACAAATCCCCTCCTATGCCAAGTTTTTAAAGGACCTATGCACAACCAAACGCAAATATAATGTGCAACAAGAGGCCTTTTTGAATGAGTAAGTGAGTGTCATTCTCACCCAAAGAACCCCCCCCCCCCCCCCCCCCCCCCCAAATACAAGGATTCCGATAGTCCCACAATCTCATGTATCATTGGTGACTACCGGATTAAGCATGTATTGTTAGACCTGGGGGTAAGCGTAAACTTGGTCCCATACTCGGTATACGAGCAATTGGGTTTTGGTGAATTAAAACCCAACAAAACCACGTTGTAACTCGCTAATCGATCCATCTATATACCGAGAGGGATGGTTGAGGATGTATTGGTCCAAGTCAACAAATTCTACTACCCGATGGATTTTATTGTCTTGGACACACAACCGATTATAGATACAAGCACTCAAATACCGGTGATTTTAGGCCTCCCATTCTTGGCTACATCAAACGCAATTATAAATTGTCGGAATGGGGCAATGCAATTGTCCTTTGAGAACATGACATTGGAGGTAAACATGTTCCATATGTGCAAAAAGCAAAGGAATGAGGACGATGATGAGCTCTTCGAGGTAAACATGCTCGAATCCTTTGAAGAAGATGAGCTCCTCCAACTTGAACCACTCAAAATTTTGGAAACATGCTTGGCACACTTTGAAAATTCTAAAGATCCCATCATATGTGATATTGTGCAAGCATTGAGTAATAAGAAACCGGTAGTTGATACTAGCCAGTGGAGGCCTCATTTTGAAAAATTGTCACCAACCACATCAAAGCCTCTACCATTTAATATCAAACCGCTGAAGCTTGATCTTAAACCATTGTCATCTGAGCTTAAATATGTATATTTGGGTCAAGAGGAAGCATTCTTGGTTGTCATAGCCTCTCACTTAGGAAAATACCAAGAGCTCAAATTGATTAAGCTACTCAAAGAACATAGGGTAGCCATAGGTTGGACAATAGCGAACCTCAAGGGGATAGACTCTTCGGTGTGTACTCACCATATACACCTCGAAGAAAATGTAAAAATGACTAGACAACTTCAAATAAGTCTAAATCCAAATATGATAGAGGTTGTCAAGGCCGAGGTGTTAAAGCTACTAGATGTGGGTATCATCTACCTCATCTTGGATAGCCAATGGGTGAGTCCTACCCAAGTTGTCCCTAAGAAGTTCGGTAATATCATCGTAGAGAATACCAACAATGAGCTTATACTAACTAAAGTGACCACCGGTTGGCGTATGTGCATAAATTATCGAAAGCTAAACACGGTCACCAGGAAGGATCACTTTCCTCTCCCTTTCATGGATCAAATTTTGGAGAGGTTAGCGAGTCACTCCTATTATTGCTTCATTGATGGTTATTCTGGCTACAATCAAATTGAGATAGCCATGGAAGACCAAGAGAAGACTATGTTTACATGCCTGTTCGGCACCTTCGCATATCAAAGGATGTCATATGAACTATGTAATGCACCCGCCACATTCCAATGATGCATGTTGAGTATTTTCTCTGACATGGTGGGTGAGTTTCTCAAGGTATTCATGGATGATTTTTTTATTTTTAGTTGTACATTTGATGAGTGCCTTAATCACTTGAAATTGGTCTTGACAAGTTGCGAAGAGAAGAACATTGTCTTAAACTGGGAAAAGTGTCATTTTATAGTACAAAGAGGAATAGTCCTTAGACATATCATCTCGTCCAATGGAATAGAGGTAGACCGGGCGAAAATCGACATTATTGTTAACCTACCACCACTCAAAAGAATAGAATGTGCAGTGCTTTATTGGACACGCCGATTTTTATAGAAGGTTCATAAAGGATTTTAGTCATATCTCTAGGCCTTTATGTGACATTCTACAAAAGGAAAACCAATTTGAGTGGAGCGTCTAATGTCAATTAGCTTTTTCAAAGCTAAAGGACATGTTGACAACCGCACCTATCATGCAACCACCAGATTGGTCCTTTCCTTTTGAGCTGATGTGCGATGCGAGTGATTATGATATTAGGGTGGTGCTAGGCCAAAAGAAGGATAAGAAGCCCCATGTTATCAACTATGCGAGTAGGACCTTGAATCTAACCCAAGTTAATTACTCGACTACGGAGAAAGAGCTCCAAGCTGTTGTTTTTGCCTTGGACAAATTCAAGCCTTACTTAATAGGATCCAAGGTCATCATTTACACAGACCATGAGGCGCTAAAATATCTTCTTTCTAAGAAGGATGTTAAGCCCCAATTGCTAAAATAGATCCTACTCCTTCAGGAATTTAACTTCGAAATAAAAGATAAAAAGAGAGTAGAGAATATGGTGGCAGATCATCTATCCTGCCTAGTTTTACCTGATTCCATTGACGAGTCACCTATTGAGGACTCATTCCCTGATGAGAAACTCTTTGTTGGTATGCATCTGCCATAGTATGCTGACATAGCACACTATCTTTCCAAAAGTGCGATGCCGACTCATTGGACTGCGAAGGATAAAATGAAAATTTTAAGGGAACTACGCAGGTTTTTCGAGGATGAACCATTACTTTTTAAATATTGCCCAGATCAAATAATTAGGAGATGTGTCCCTGATGACGAATAAAATTCTATCATCTCCTTTTGTCATAGTCAAGCATGTGGGGGTCATTTTTCTACCAAGAAAACTACTGCAAAAATTTTACAGTGTAGTTTTTATTGGCCTACCTTGTTTAGAGACACCCATGAGTTTTGCAAAGCGTGTGAGTGATATCAAAAGCTAGGAGGATTGTCCCGTCGGAATATGATGTCTCTCAACCTAATTCAACATCTCGAAGTCTTCGATTGTTGGGGCATTGATTTCATGAGACCATTCCCCTCATCTTTTGGACATGTCTACATATTGCTTGCTGTAGACTATGTGTCTAAGTGGATAAAGGTTATTCCATGTAGAACCAATGATCATCGCACGATTCTACGGTTCCTTAAAGAAAACATACTTTTCAGATTTGAAACGCCTCACGCCATCATAAGTGATGGTGGTTCTCACTTTTGCAATAGGCCTTTCAAAGCCTTAATGAAGAAATATGGCATTTCACATAAAGTGAGTACCCCATACCACCTACAGACAAGTGGGCAAGCTGAAATTTCCAATAGGGAAATCAAATAGATTTTGGAAAAGATGGTAAGACCGGATTGCAAATATTGGTCGCTGAGATTAGTCGACTGCTCATTGGGCTCACCGTACCGCTTATAAGACCCCCATTGGAATGTCTCCCTATAGACTTGTCTATGGGAAAGCTTGTCACTTGCCTATGGAACTTGAACACAAAGCCTATTGGGCCATTCGGGCATTGAACTTTGACATTGACAAGGCTAGCTCGCTTCACAAATTCCAATTGAATGAGCTTGATGAGATCCGGAATGATGCTTAAGAGAACTCGAGGATTTACAAGAGTAGGATGAAAGCCTTTCATAACAAACACATTTTCAGGAAAAAAATTCATGAAGACCAAAAAATACTCTTGTACAATTCCCAACTTCATCTTTTTTTGGAAAAATTTAGATCTCGATGGACCAGCCCATACACTGTTAAAGAAGTTTTTCCTCATGGAGCTGTCGAGATAGAAAATGCGGCGAATGATAATTGTTTTAAAGTGAACAGACAACGCTTTAAACCATTTGTTGAAATTTTGATTCAAAGGATATATACATCACTCTGAAGGATCCTGTATATCAAGATGATTGATCTCCTAGTCTGATGGAGGTAAAAGTATATTAGGTTTAGTTGTTTTTCTGTTTTAGTTTTATTGCTTTAGTAGATGTTGATGTCGGATGTAGATCCCCATGATCGACTCTCTCAGGTACTCTCGTACTCACCCTCTTTTATTTTTACCATTGCTCTCATGTTATTGCTCATTGCATATATTTTTACATTGAGGACAATGCAAGATTTGGTTGGGGTGATATTTCTAAATGAATCTAGTACTTTGTGACATTTCAAGCAAAGGTTTTGTAGAAATTTTTCAATTTTTCTGAAATAGCAAAACTCTTTTTGAAAACCTTCTTCCTATGCACTTAAGATGCTATAAGTATGAAAGGATGATAGATTAATTTATATGATTTTAAGATTTCTGAATTATCTTAAATATAATAGTTTTCTATATAAATTCCCCCATTGAGTTGATTGATAGAAAATTTTAATGCTTTTTAGTCTAGTTCATAGTACACGATTCTCATGGTTTAAAGGGATTATTAGATTTATAGATTGGTTAGACTAAAGATTTGAAGTGTTTAGGAACTAAGCTGGGGAACTTTTTCCGTCCTTGTTCATGTAAAATAAGAGAAAAGAACAAAATATATGAATTTCTAAAAATCCTATCTATTTTTGAAAGAAAAAGTATGATTATTCATTGAATATTTGTTTATAAATTTCAAAAAGGGCTATCTATTACCAACCAGGGGATGGTTTACCTGTAACCAAAGCTGAAAATGGGAAGTAGTGAAAGCCATCGAAGGAACGGTAAGGCAAATTCTTGTCATAAGCATTTGGTTGATCTGTATACTTTTAGATCTCTTGTTTCGCTGATTTATGAAGAAGGTAATCCTGAAAATTTATGAGATGAATATTCACAATGAACACTAGACCATACATGTTCGGATTCTTCTATTTGTCAATAAATCGATGGGGATTCTATGTGAACACTTATTATGTTTAGAGAGCTTAGGACTTCAATTTATTATCACTCGGTTTTTCTGAATTTTGCACTTATGTGTCTTAAAGTTTATAGAAGTTTAGTTTCTAAGAGAGAGTTGAGTTTTTAGAGAATGTTTCATGCATGTTTTGCTCGGAACTAGCAAAATGCTGGTTGGGGAGTGTGTTGAGCTCTTAATTTATACATATTATAACCCCATTGCATCACATTTTATGCATAACTTTCATGTTTAAAGTACTATCTAATGCATGTTTTGTGATTGTAGGATGAAAGAGAGACTTCACCTAATCCATGCTTAAAAGATTACATTTAGAAGCCATTTGATTATAATCGAAGGTCGGCCAAATGAGGAAGAAGAAGCAAGAAAAGAAGAGAGAGAAGAGGAGAGAAATTCAGCCAAACCCATAGGCTAGATCGGTCCTGACTGGTCGGCCAAGCAGGCCACGACCGGTCTTGACCGGTCGGCCACCCTACTGCCTTCCCTCTTACACGCTGGACTAAAGTCTAGACAGGTCCGATCAGTCTTGACCAGTCAACCAGACCACTACAAACCACTCCAGCAGCTACTAGAGCTTGATGGACCAAACCCCAGACCGGTCGGCCACGTGTAAATTTTGAGATTTTTAAATTATTTCAGAAGCTTGTTCTTCAAGCTCCGAAAATTGCTATGCTGCATAAGTACTATGTGGATTCCGAAAGTTTCTAAGTCGGTGAGGCTTCTTCATTATAAAAGGACACCTAGGGTTCATTCCTAAGGCATCATAGAAGGCTCGGGAACTCGTGGGAGGTGAAGATGATCATCGTGGAGCATCTACGACTCTCCCAAATCCGATTTTTCGTGTTTTCTAGTTGCTTTTTATTATTTTTAGTTATAGCATGATGATGCTCGGCTAAAACCTCTTAGCTAAGGCTAAGAGGTGAAGCTTGTAGTTAGTCATCATGTAGAATTCGTTTGATTTAAGTACTTAAAGTTTGGATTTTTAAGTTCTAGTTTGAATAAAGTTGATATTTTTGGATGTTTTATGAGAGTTCATGTGCTTTTGAATGAATTCCTTGCAATTCTCTAAGATGGCCATGTTTGAATTGATTGGATTCGAATTGTAGTAACCCTAGAGCATGCCATAGTCCCTTGGTATGGCTGTTACTTCGAAGGCTACATGTTTGAATTCTATATGCTTCATTAGAACTAGAATCTTATTTTCTGACTTAAGTGGGATTTTTATGTTTGAATACTTAATCTTCCAACTAGATGAGAGATAGAACTTTAAATCTAGTTGTGTTTATGCTTGGATGAATGAATTCACATGGGACTACTACAAGTGGATCCTAGAGGCCTTAGTTCCATTAATTATCAGAATTTTCTAAAAGTTACTATTTTCCTTAGTTTTTAAAATTGAATCCTAAAATTGCTGAGATTGAAGTTGCTAGAGTGGTTTGAATTAGTTTACCCTAATTCCCTGTGGATCGACCTCGGTCTTACCGAGTTATTACTACATCGCAAGCCTTGCACTTGAGACGAGCGAACATATTTCCTTTAGCTATTTGTGGCTTCAAGCTAGTTGTTAACCAGATTTGAAAGCGGTTGATGTTGTTACAGCGAAATGCGGGAAGTAGAATCCTCCAGTTGCCAAAAAGACAAGCACGGACGCCATTTCTCATGTTCTTAGGGATAATATTTTCGCTATTTCTCACTACATAGTCACACGCCTATTAGAACATTCTACAACTAGATATGAAAAGCGCATGACCTTACCAGTCGTAATAAAAGTTAAACATGAAACTAAATGTGCAGTAGGAAATACACATGTTTATACTATTTTTTTAAAAACTTTAAGATTTTTAAACTTTTGAGAACTTCGATTTTGTATGCTTTTACCTTAAAGATGAAGGGGAGAACATTCCCATTGAGAGTCGCCAGTTTAAGCGCCCGTGGGTGCCGAACATTTCTCCCTGCGATAATTTCTTCATGTATACGTTCGTGTTTACAAATGATTTATCTTAGAATGTTTCTTTACCCAGAAGTAACTAGAAATTCTGGTATTGTTCGATCCTCAGCAAAGTCATTAGTTTGTTAAAACTAAAAAATATGATAAGGACATTTTTTGTGTATTGTTGTTCTAGGGTTCTGAGTATAAAAAATATTCATGGACAATCACAAGCATCCACAAAGTACATAAGAGAAGGTATCGTAAGACAAATTTTTATTCTAGAGATTTTGAGATCTTGTATATTCCAGGTTGTGGTCTTGCATAGGCCCTTAATTACATCAATGGATGATCACCTTGATTAAACAGTAAAATTAAATGTATACACTCATCATAGATAAATTAAATAAAGTGAACAAGGAAACATAAATATAAATCATGTACACTATAGAGAACGTAGATATTTTTACGTAGGAAACCCTTGCGGGAGAAAACCATGGCACAAAGTGACAAAGCTCAACTATGAATGAAAGTTGTACAATAGATGGAGTATTCGAGAAAAGGCTCGAATAGATAGAGCAGGTGACTAAGTCATCAGGGACTATGGTCTTTGAGTTCACGGTCGTAGAGACCTGTTTAGTTTTATTATGGACTGAGCCATCTTTTAGACAAGTCGGATGCCCATGTCCCATGTTTTGTCGAAAATTTGAGTCGACAGACAGTCAGGGTTTTTAACTGAGTGGTGAGACTCTAGGCTTGCGCTCGTTATTTTGAATGGGTGACCTCAAAAAGACCAGTCTGTAGTTATTTGTACCTGAGCAGCTCGACCGGCGGACGCCATTTTGGATGGGTAGGACATCGACTGGTTTTGAGATAGCAGTTCATAACAAGGTACTTGTGATATGGACTTGTTAGTTGTGGTTTTTAGTGGCAACCACAGTCCCTTTTGGCTAGTCAAAGCCTTAATCTGAGCTATTGTTCAGTAAATAAATCATTATATAGCTGTTTATACTGCTTATTGCATTGCTTTGGAGTCTGGTGACTCATCTTCGGAGACATTCTGCGCTTGAAACCTTTGTCAGTGGTTGATTAACCTACAGGTAACTGTTTAAAACCAATTATCGTAAAGAGGGGTGAAATTATCTAGTGCACAGGCTGACCTGGACCTAGTAAATATCATTGCATGTCGAATTAAGCAGAGTGCACGCTAGATTAAGTTGAATTAAGCAGAGTGCATGCAATAGACGAATAGTAACGTGCGTCAGGATGAATAGTGACATGATGCACTGGATGAATAGTGAAATGCGCTAGATAAATATTGAAATGCGCTGGATCAATAGTGTCATGCGCTCGATAAATAGTGACATGCGCCGATGAATAGTGACATGCGTTTGATGAATAGTGAAATGCGCTGGATGAATAGTGTCATGCGCTCGATGAATAGTGACATGCGCTGATAAATAGTGACATGCGCTCGGTGAATAGTGAAATGTGCTAGAAATAGTGAAATACGTTAGATGAATAGTGTCATGCGCTCGTTGAATAGTGACATGCATCGATGAATGGTGACATGCGCTCGATGAATAGTGTATGCGTGAGATGAATAATGAAATGCGCTGGATGAATAATGTATGTGCTCGATGAATAATAGCATGCGCGAGATCAATAGTGTATGCGTGAGATAAATAGTGACATACGTAAGATGAATAGTGGCAAGCGCAAGATGAATAGTGAGATGTGCGAGATAAATAATGACAAGCGCGAGACGAATAGTGGATGCGCGAGATAAATAGTGGCATGCGCAACATGAATAGTGTATGCGCGAGATGAATTGTGCATGTGCGAGATCACTAGTGGCATGTGCAAGATGAATAGTCGCATGCGCTAGATGAATGCTTGATTGGAATGTATGCTAGGCACTAAATAGGCACATTCACACACAAGATGTATATTCACTAATTAGAGTAGACTTGAGCTCAATGATCCATTCTCATATAATCTACTTAGGTTGCATAGATTAGGTGCTTGATTAAGTTTAAACATATGTTAATCTATGCATGCTTAGACTAGGTGGCTTAATTACTTATCATATGCTAGTCTTGTGATTAGACCCACTTAGGCTTGGAAGCCGAAGTGTTCTTGCTTACTTAGTATTAATTGTTAATCATTTTAAGCAGTCGAAAAGAATTTCGAAAAAGGTCATAATCACCCCCCTCTAGGACTTAGCCATAATTTTAGTTGCTCGTTTAAAGCTTCCGCACGCATACACATCCATAAGTGTAATCATAGTAACACAATTTCACAAAAATCATCAAGTGAATTTTTGCTCTTTTGGTACGCCATATATAAATGGTTAGAAACTTAATATTGTCTATGGTTGTCTTCTAGACCATATGATATGCTAATCATTTGTAAATGATTGGAATTGTCTAATCATTTTGATTTTAGTCCTTTTCGTATTTATGGTTGCCCCTCATTAGTGAATTGTTTAGATCATATACGCAATTTATGGTATAAAAAGTTGTGGCACAGCAATATAGTGCTTACTTGAGCATTGAGTCTTCGTACATTTTTCTAATTTTTTAGTAAGAGGGAGTCGTGACGACTAATGAAACTGTAAATGTGTTGCAACTGTTGTTTAATTAAATTGATCTCTCTGGCTTATTTTCTGAGGAATTACTATTTGTCCCTTTTTTTATTCCAGGTGATGATTGGAGGTGGTCAAGATGCATCACACGTTACCACAATAGACCGTCGTGCAAGGAACTTTGAAGCAAAATTCCTCCACAAGGTGAATCCTCTTCCTGCACGCATCCTTTACCACTGTTTACGACACCATGATTCTTGTTGTTCTTGTCAAAAATTTAGAGAATGATCTCGTTATCTCCATTTACATTCTAACAGATTCTTCAGGAAGAAATTGGGGGTGTTAAAGCATTTTGGACCAATAAATGCACTAGCATTCAATCCTGATGGGAGAAGGTGGTCTTTTAATCCTAGTCCTACAGAGATACCTGCGTGTGTTTACTTTTCACTTTTCTATCTCAAAGTACAACAGTAATAAAAATATGGAGGAGCTTGATAGAAAAAAGGTATAGATACTTAAAGCAGTAATGCAGTGAATCACTTGAATGGCTAAAATACGTTCTAAACAGTTTCCTATGCTAGCTTGGTTCACCAATCTCCATTGCAACTTATCACCTAAATGGCATGTCCCCTCCTCTAGAAACTCCACCAGCTTGCCCATGTTGTGCAGGAAACACCAGCATTGTCTGTAAAAAACTACTAACATCTGTTACAGAGATCACTTTTCAGATGAGATCTTGTCTATCATGACACCTGCCATTATTAGGGTTGCATCTGGGCTGAGCTGAATTAAGGGTGCCCTCGCCTGGCACATTAGCTCAAGACCCAAGTCCAATCCTCGCATAGAAGGAACTGTACCTAGGCCTGGTCAACCTGTCAATCTATGGGAAGAGATAAAACCCAGACCTACTGCAATCAAGTCTTAAATTAAAACCAAGGTGACTCTATGCCCAACATTAATGACATGCGGGCCCTAAGGATGGGGTTGGCCTGGGACTGGGTGAGCCAGCCCATGTAGTGATCTTATTTCAAATTTTCTTAACTGAATAGTTTCTCGAGTGGCGGTGAAGATGGATACATGCGGTTGCATCAATTTAACTAACAAATGTTTGTGTATTTTTTAATAGCTTCAAACTGATCGTAGGCCTCACTTATGCCAGTGAATATAGTATCTTACATTTATCTTGTTGCAAATGACAGTTTCGGTAGGTGATGGATGGTACGTGGCTGCTGCCCCACCCTATGCTGCGGCGGGGATAATTGACATTATTCCTCCACCTGCTACCGATGGGGATTGACCTATTGTGTGAACTATTTATAGCCAAGAGTGGACCTTGTTTTTAATGTAATTCGAACCTATTGTCTGAACCATCAATTTGTTATAAATATTATATATTTTTCTACTGTAAAGTAATTTATTTTTTGTTTAATATTCATTTGCGACATTCTTTTTTAAGTTTCAAATATTAAAAAAAAAAAATACAGGTTCTAGCTTTTGCTAGATTTGCTAGCTTTTAACAACATTTTTTTATTGGCTTTTGTCGGTAGTTGTGCATCTTTACTGGCACTTCTAAAATATCTTCCGACGCTTCAAAAGAAATTTTCTAGTCTTAGACGGACTATTACCGGCACTTTCACAATTTTTACAGGCACTTTTGAAAAATCCACCCGATATCCCGGCGATGAGCAAAATCGCCGAAAAGGTGCCGCTAAATCCTTTACCGACATACCCATCTTCGAGTGCTTGTCTAAGCGTAGAGGAATATTTTCCCAGTGCTTTTTTGGACTTTTACCAGAAGATCATTTTTCTTGTAGTGAGATGAGAGAAGTCATCCAGTTCTGAATGCTGGACGTCCACCCCATTTGGTTGTTTGGTTAAAGGCAACAGTTGTGGGACCCACCATGGACCTCACCATGATCTATATGTCAGATATACACCACCCACTTACCTGCCAGTAAGAACTTGGGTAGGTCCACACCCAAAAGTCTAAATGATACAAGTTTTAGGCATTCTACACCACATGAAATAGTTGTGGTCTATAGCCACCATTTAAACCTTCCTGTGGGCCCACCATGGTGTATGTGAGTGCGTCCAAATAGTCCATCAATTTATCAAGCCCATTTTAGGCCTTGGGCCAAAAAAATAAATCAGATGCATATCTCGGGTGGGCCATATGATAAGAAACAAAGCTGATTAAGCATCATAGTTGAAAACCTCTTAAGAGTCGCTACAACAAATATGCGATATAATAGCGGTTTATAGCGGCGGAAAATAATTTCCACCACTGTAAGTTAAGTTTTTGCAGTGGTTAACATAAACCGCCGCTGTATGTCAATTTACAGCGACATATACCAATATCCGCAGCTAAAAATTACTTTTGCGCTCCCGCCATCCTTCCCGCCATATTTTACATCGGCATTTACCTACAGAAAAAATAATCGTCGCAACAAACAAAGTAATTCCACCGCTATAGTGCTAATTATTGTTCGCTCGCCTCAAGTGCAAGGCTGCGATGTAGTAATAATTCTCGGTAAGACCGAGGTCGATCCACAGGGAAAGAAGTAAGCAATTCTATCTACTCCAATAACTAGAATCCAAGAAGTTTAGGAAAATAATTTTTAACATAAAACGGGAAAATCTGATATTTGGAAAGAACTAGAGCATCAAGAATCCACTTGTAGTAGTTCAATACTAATCCATTCATCTAAGCACAACACAATTAGAATCAAAGTTCTATCTCTCATCTAATTGGAGCATATAACATTCAAGCACAAATAGTCCCACTTAAATCTGAAAATCAAATTTCTAGTTCTAATGAAGCACATAGAACTCAAACTTATAGCCTTCGAAGTAACAACCATGCCAAGAGACTTATGGCATGCTCTGGAGTTACTACAATTCAAATCTAAACAAACCCATCATGGCAATCTCAGAGAATTGCAAGGAACTTCGGAGTACACAAACTCTCATAATTCATCTAAAAATCCAAACTTTATTCAAACTAGAAGTTCAAAATCCAAAATTAAGAAAAGGGTACTTGAAATAAAAGAATTAAAGCATTGAAACTAATTACAAATTTCACCTCTAGCTCTAGCTAAGAGGTTAACTAAGAAAAAGCATATTAAAACTAGAACTAGAACTAAGAAAGGAAGAAAAACTAGCTGTAGGAGGCTAGGTAGCCTCCTAGGACTTGAACTCCTTGCTTCCCACGTCCTTCACTGCCCTAGAATAGAAGAGAGCACCTCCTTTTATAATACAGCAAGAGTACCACAACATAACAGATTTTGTTTCGCTTCGTACGACTTAATCAATGGTCGGATTACCTTCAAATTTGATTTGTAGATTCCTTGTAATGTGATCTTCCTCATAGATGATTTAGATTTCTAAGATTATCTTTTGAATGGGCCCACCAATCAGATCAACGACCGCCTCTCAAAATCGTGCAATTCAGGTACCTCCAAAACCAGCATCTTTCTTTCAACCTTACGAAGTGTACGGAGGTCGGATTGATTTAAAATTTTGAACATTGGTAGAAACATTCCTCCTCTAGGTGATAGATGGATTAGATTTTACAAATCAACTCCAGAATTAGGTGCAAAATTAGAACACTCAGGCCTTTTATAAAATCTGTGCAGTTGAATCTTTCTGGATGGTCCATCTTTCTTCAACCGGTACGATCAAACCACACATCCTTTTGATCTGAAACTTTGTGCTTATTCATATATGGATGTGGTCTAGAAGATGGTTAAATTATATTTTTCATATCATCAATGATGGGCCACCTGGACCATTCTAGTTTTGAGCAGTAAAATCTGGAAACCTTCTGGACAGTTCGTATTGTTTTGGCCACCACGGTCAATCCGTAGCTCCGATTGACACGAAACCACTTGGGTTATTTCGGCATCAAGATCCTCTTCGACATGGATGTGTTAGATTTCTAAATATAATTAAGATGGCCCCCAAAAATTAGGCCAAAAAATAAAAAATGGGACTGCATGTATTTGAAATCTGCTTTAGAAAGTGCATGACCGACTTGTCATCCAACCGGTCGGCCGGCTGGTCGGACCACAGGTCGGCCTTCATAAAATTAGTCAAGAGAGTTTGCTATTTTTGGAGGGTTTAGTCGGCCGGTCGGTGGCTGTAAATTGTGACATTTTTACACTTTTCTTCCCCCATTGCATTGCATCTTTCCTCTATCTCATATCCTTTATTTCTTTGATCTTCAAGGCATACAAAGTGACTCTTTTAACCATGAATTGTTGAAGTCTCCATCTCATTCCTAAAATCATAAAAACATGTATTAGATGAGTCTTTTAAGTATGGAAACCATGTATATAATGTGATGTAATGGGTTAGAATATGTATAAAATGGAAGCTCAACAATTATCTATAGCGGCGGAGTATTAATTCCACCGCTATTTATCTATTGTGTTAAATATTATATTCCGCCGCTATAGATATTCTCACCTAACTTTATTCAACCTACCACTCTAAACTGATCTATAGTTGCAGATTATTGGTACTCCACAATGGGTTAAATGGTCCCATAATAATATCCAACGACTGGATTAAGCTAATAATAAAATTTTAATAGTTAGATTAAGGTGATATAGAAATCTAATGGTTGAATTTTATCGATATTGAAAACTAATGGTTAGATTAAGTAGTACATATTCAAATTGAATTTAACAGTTGCATTAAGCTGGTATGAAAACTTAATGGCTGAATTAAGCTGATATGGAAATTTAATGGCCGGATTAAGTTGATATGAAAATTTAATGGTCGAATTAGGTTGATAATCAAGCAGATATTGAAATCTAATGGTTAGATTAAGTTGATATTGAAATCTAACAGTTGGATTAAAACTGATATTGAAATTTAATGGTTGGATTAAACCCAGTTTAAAATCTAATTGCTGGATTGAGTCGATATTGAAATCAAATAAATTTTAATTAAGCATATGTTGAAATATAACTGATGAATTTAGTTGATATTGAAATATAGCGTTTGGATTAAGCAGATATTGAAATATATGGTTATTGTATCCACCATAGTAGGTGAAATGGTCGAATTAGGCCCACATTAATATCCAACAGTTCGATTTAGCTCATATTGAAATCTAAATGGCTGGATATAACTGATATAAGTTAGACTAAAGAAATATCATATTGAAATTCAATGTTTGGATCAAGCTGCTATTGAACTCTAATGTAATTAGATTAAGCTGATATTGAAATCTAATGGGATCGGATTAACCAGATATTAAAATCCAATTATCGATTAAGCTAATAATAAAATCTAACGATTGGATTGTTAAATTAAATATTGTTAATAAAAAAATCAGTTCTGTTGTATTACGCTGATATTGAAATGTAACGGCTGGATTAAAGTAAGCCCAAATTCAAATCCAACGACTGGATTAATTTGATATTGAAATCTAATGGTTGGATCAATTAATCTTGATATCCAAAGTTATAGATTAACCTGATATTAAAATCCAAGCATTAGATTAAGTTGATAATCAAATATAACGTTTAAAATGTTAGATTGGTCTAATATGATATAGAAATTCAAACATCGAATGACGCTGATACGAAAATCGAACTATTGAATTAAAGGAAGCCCATATTGAAATCCTAACAATTGGATTAATTTGAGTTTGAAATTCAATCATAATGGATTAACCTGATATTAAAATTCAACCGCTGGATTAAGACAATAATGAAATGTAATAGTTGAATTGTTAGATCAGCCTAAGCTGATATAGAAATCCGAACATCGGATTACGTTGATACCTAGCAAGTCCATGTTGAAATCCAATGGTTGGATTAAGCTGATACTGAATTCTAATAGTTGGATCAACCCGTTAATTAAATCCAATTGTTGAATTAATCTGACACTGAAATTCAATCGTCGAATTAATATGATATGGAATCCAATGGTTGGATTATATATATAATATATATTTAATACGAAAAAAGATATTATATGCGCTCGACCTCGTGGGAAGTTCTCATTGTAATCTGTGATGGGCATCCACACTATCCATTTCAATACACATCTTAATTTTTGTACCTATGACTTTATTGAATATGTATGTGGTTATTTATTGTAAAGAATTTCACTTTTCTATATAAAAAAAAGCTAAAATATAGGACAATTACTCCTTTAATACACAAGCATTTCAAATTCAAGCAGATCAAATTTCAAACATTATAAGTTTACTTACTAAAGTAATATAAACTAATAAGTTTACTTATCTAGAGCATAATAAAATTATAAGTTACTTGTATATATATCGGGTTCGAGTTGGTTAAATGCATGAACTTGTTAGATGGGGTTCGAGTTGGGCCGATATCGAACGTAGTTAGCTATCTAATTTCAAGTTTGGTTTGGTTAATTACGTCCAACTTGTCGAATGCGATTCAAGTTGTGCTGAACTCGAACATAGGTAGCTATCCGATTTTGAATTTGTTTGGTTAAATGCATGAACTTGTTGCATGCGGTTCTGGTTGGGTGTTGAGCTTCCATTTTATACATTTTCTAGCCCATTACATCACATTACATGCATGGTTTATATGCTTAAAAGACCCATCTAATGCTTATTTTGTGTATGTAGGAATGAAAGAGAGGAGTCATGAATTTGTTGTTAAAAGGGTACTTTGGAACTACATTGAAGATATTGAAAAGAAGCCCTGAAGAATCACGTCAGAAAGACCTGAATCGGCCAGAACAAAAGAGATTTCAGCATTCATAATAGAAGGCCGTCAGGCGCCCGACCATCACATGGTCGGGTGCCCAAAATTGGATGAAAATATGCTGAACCCGCTGGTGACTTTTGGACCTGAACGACGCCCGACCAACATCTGGTCAGGCACCCGATATTCAAGTGAATTTTCATCAAAACGCGCTAATCGAATTAAAACATGACCGGGCGCCCGACCAGCGTCCAACGACCGACATAAGTGCGTAAGTTTATACGCAATCCGAGGCGATTTGTGACTTTTCCTATAAAAGGACACCTTGGCATCATTGCTAAGGTATCCTAGAAGAGTTCTAAGTTCGTGAGGAGTAAGGGAGATCATCATGGAGCGACCGCAACTCCTCCAACTAGGGTTTTTTTTCTAGTTTTTCATGTTTTTGTTTAGTTTTTCTTTGAATTCTAGTTGAAGCATAATAATGCTCAACTAGAACCTCTTAGCTAAGGCTAAGAGGTGAAGCTTATGAGTAGTTATCATGTTGAATTTGTTCTAATTCAAGTACTTTGCTTTAAATTGGATTTTTAAGTTCTAGTTTGAATAAAAGCCGATATTTTTAGATGTTTTATAAGAGTTCATGTGCTTCGGACATGAGTTCCTTGCAATTCTCTGAGATTATTATGTTTGGATTGATTAGATTCGAATTGTAGTAACTCTAGAGCGTACCATAGTCCATCGGCATGGTCCTTACTTCGAAGGCTACATATTTGACTTCTACGTGCTTCATTAGAACTAAAATCTTATTCTTCGACTTGAGTGGGGATTGTTTGTGTTTGAATGTTATATCTTCCAACTAGAAGAGAGATAGAACTTCAATTCTAGTTATGTTACGCTTGGATAAATGAATTCACATGAGGGTTATCACAAGTGGATCCTTGAAAGCCATAGTTCCTTTACTTAATAGATTTTTTCAAATTTCTATTTAATCTAGTTTTCATAATTGAAATTTCAAATTGCTTAATTCGAAGTTGCTGGAATACTTAGAATTGGTTTACCTAATTTCCTATGGATCGACCTCAGTCTTACCGAGAATTATTACTACATCGTAACCTTACACTTGAGGCGAGCGAACATGGGCTGAATTTAAACATGAAATGAATGAATGGACTTGTGGAATGCCTCTTAAATAGGTAAAATACACTACAAATGAGATGAATGAACTTGTGCTTGAAAGGAAATGAATGAACCTGAAATGTACTTGTGGAATGAAATGAATAAAAGCGTGGACTTGTTGAATTATGTTCGTGTTTGGCCAAACTTGTACATAAGCCGAGCCAATTTTGGTATTACCTGTTGTATGTATTATCCATGAATTTCATTACAGGATGGCTCCTAAACGGGTACAATCCAGCGATGACATTCCCACTACGGATCCACATCCATCACATTGTGACAAGGTTGTGAACCTCGAGTTGCAGCAAGCAGGCCCGAGTATCTCTTCCAATCAGGGATCTATACCCACTACAGGTAATAAATGACATATATTTTTGTGTGCCTGATATTGAAACAATGAAATTTAATTAATCAGTTATAAACATGTTTTATAGGGTCAGCAAACACAGCATCGAGACGTGCACGTGGCAGCACACGTCTTGAGGACCTCTGGAACAGGGCCCTAGTGGCCTCTCCGATTATAGTCCTGCTGAACAAAAGTTGGTAGCCAATTGAGGAAGGGCCCTAGAAACTTGGCTAATTCTTGGGGATTGTTGTACGGAAGTCGCGGTTCTTTCCCCCCGCCTATGATGATTAGAGGAAGATGCCTCGCGAGCACAAAGAGGCAGTTTGGCAAACAATTCAGGTATATTAGTTAAAAAAATTCTATTCGGTCAATTTTTTTCTATTTTGTCAAAGAATACTTGCCTTAACAATTTCTTTTTAAATGCGGTACAGGAAACGTTTGAGGTCCCTCTTGGAGGTAAGTCATGGGTTATGGAATCATTGAATAAGAGATGTAGGGACTACAAATCAAAACTAAAGAAAACCCATTTCACAACTCATGAGCATAATTCGGTTGCGGTGAAGATGAACTTCCCACCCAATGTGAATTAGGTGGAGTGGGATTAGTTGGTTGACTTTTTAGCCAGTGAGGTGGGGAAGGTAAGAGTAATAACCGTATATAATTTCATTCAAATATATATATATATATATATGAATGACATATTATATTATATTGTTTACTAAAGTTTCTTATTTAATATAGATGTGCTCAAAAAGAAAAAGGAAACCACACAAAGCAGGGTCTTCCCCACACCTATGGCACAAAGAGCTTCGCGTGAAAATTCGCTGAGGTAAATTTAGATAACAAACAAACTTATAGTTTTTCTTCATTTATCAATAATTTAATATTTTATGCTTGTTAACAAGTCGAGAATGAGACCGGAGTGGAGCCGTCCCGCGTGCAGATGTTTATGATTACACATACACGTAAGGAGGGGACAATTGTAGATCGAGCTTCGGCAGATCTGATTCTAAGTATACGTGTCAAACTTAAAATTATTTTTATCTTCATTTGTTATTTTTATTTTTTTAATCGTGTTAGTATTAAATGTATTTAATTTGTTGCAGGCTGAGATGACAGTGAGGGAGTCCCAACTGCCAGAGGGCTCCCAAAGCAGCATGGCCAGGAATGACGTATTCTCCCAAGTCATGGGGGAAGATGGTCATAGACGTGTGAGAACGATGGGGGCAGGAGTTACTCCCTCCACCTTGTGGGGTCTCCCACCCTCTCGTGCATAGTACATGGATCAGATCGCTGAGGCACTCTAAGAGGCCGCTGAGGCGAACAAGAGAGTCGACCAAGCGAACCAGAGCGTTGAGGAGGCGAGCCAGAGGGTCACCGAGTTATAAACCTCCGTTGAGGCACAGTTTCAGGTGATGTTGCAGTGAATGGTCCAGCATTTAGGAGGTCCAATCGATATGGAGGAGCTACTACGAGTGAGTACCACAGGCGCTCCTCCACCTGATCATACCGACGCACCTTCGCCTGATTATACAGACGCTCCTTAAATTGATTAGCCGCCTTGCCATCTTTTTTATTTTTTATGGATGTTGTATTGACATTTTTGTTTTTTTTATTTTATTTGACTGTAGATTTAGATGATGTATTATTATTCTTATTATGTGTAATTGTGTTTTTTAAAATTTTCTCCATTTTAGATTTTTTAAGTATATATTAATTGCGATTATCAGGTTTCTAAACAGGTTTTTCAGAGCCAACAAACAAAAATTACATGAAAAAAGCATACCATATATCTGCCGCTATATAAAATGGAAGATTTCATACCGGCGGATACATATGTCGCTATAACAATTTAAAATTTTAATAGCGGCGAATATTTTCGCCACTCTAAAACTTTACAGCAGCAGAAATATCCGTCGATATAAATATGGTAAGGATAGTTCTGTCAGCTTCGTACATCATTACAACGACTGATACATCCATCAGTGTAAACAAATTGAACAACGGATTTACTCCACCACTATAATTCAATTTACAGGCAGACATAACCGTAGTTAATATACCATTTAGTGACGGAACTATCGGTCTCTAAAGAAATATATAGCAGTGGATTTTATTATCCATCATAAAATTTCTCTCCGTTAAATTCGCCGATATATTTCATTATAGTAGCGGATACAGTATTCCCCTGCTAGTTACCGCGGCGGTCCATTTATCCGCCGTTGGATCTACACTGATGGCACAAATAGCGGTGGATTCTATATCCGCTGTTGCACCACCGCTATCTCTTATAGCAGTGGATATGGAACTTACAGCGGTGAATAAATCTGCCATTATAAGTGCTAACTATTGTAGTGATTGGTCAGTTTGTTTGCCACCTGACCTAGCGGTGGACCCCATCTAGGCATGTATAGGACCCATCTACTAGACCAGGGGCCCTCTTAAATGACGCAGATTCAAATCTCAAGTGGACCGCATTATAGAAAACAGCATTGATTGAATGACCACCATTATAAGCTTCCTAGGAGCCATTATAAGGTTTTCGTAGAGTTTATTGGCATGCAAACCTAATGGTGGGCCCGGCCTTGATAAATCGGTTGTATATCATGACCGACAGTCGTGTAAGGCCACTTGACGTATTTATCACACAGTGTCATCACTCTTCATGTGAGGTCACTTGATAAATAATGTGGGGCTCGAGTAAGTTTAACAAAGGATTAATAAAGATGATTAATGGCCAATTAAGGTATGTAAGTTTATTTTACACTTAGTAGACACGTATAAAATGATTGGCAGTTGAGCATAGACCATACTTATGCATCATGAAATGATGGTATGTGCATGTCTGCTATAATGTATTCATCCATGCATAAGATATGCCCCTTATAGTTCGGTCATGCGATAGTGTTATATGATTATTATATATGAGTTTTCCAGCCAACAGGCTCAGCGAACCTTAGACTTATACCATACTACATGGACTTGAATGTGTGACTTAGCATGATGCATAATCATGACATACGTGGTGATGATAATACCACAGCTATGTTAGTGCACTTTTCTATGGCATACTATTGCACCTTATTTGTCAATTACTAAGGTCAGTGAGTCTAGTGTCAATTGAGCTTAATGAAGATGAAAACTGAAGACTCAAGACAGACCTGCTACATCAAGGAAGAAGAAACAAATAAAAGAGATGCCTTGGTGAGCCTTAACCTTGAACCTAACCAAAACCATAACCTCTAGATGATCGTAACCATTAAGATACCCTTAGTCATCTTAGATTGGCCTTAGGTGTCCCAAAAGATCACCTAACAAATGGCCAAAAGGTTGCATGAACTGCTGCAAAACAAGGCAGACATTCAAATAGTTTTTCATGCTCAGACTAGTGTCCGACCAATTGGCAGGTGGCCAAAATGAGGAAGCAAGCTTTCCTTAAAATCATTGTCTCTAGGGATAATACGATCGGTTGGCGACCGATCAGATTGAGATAGCGACTTAATTCTGTCCAGGCCTTTAATACAACCAGTCGCCTGACCGGTCGAGGACCCCAATCCGACTGGTTGGTTGACCGGTCGGGCATAGCCGTTTTATAGCCGTTTTGTAGCCATTGGGGGCTTTTCTGTATAAAGGCTTAGCTCGATTTAAGGGGTATGAAGAAGGCTTTTGAGAGGATTGAAGCCACCATTGTTAGAGATCATTAGAGGCTTAATTCCTAACCTTTACAAGACATCTTTCTTGTGATTTTACACAAGAATGGAGCATTCCAAGCTCAAAGAAGAAGATGATCTTGTCCATCTTTGATCTCTAGAGTTTAGATCTTTCTTGATAGTCAAATCATTATCTAAAGCTCTAAAATGAAACCGTTGTAGGTGAGTAACTTTAGGCAACTCATTCTCATTAGTTGTAGAGTTCTCAAACCTACCCTCTCATCAACTTAGGCATCTCAAAGGCATCACAAGCAAGGTAATTGATCAAGTGTAACTGATGCATTGTCAACACAGCGGTAACAAGATTGGGGGAGCAAAGGGAAGCTAATTGAAGCACGGGAGAGTGGAGATCAAGCAACCCAAAGCAGCACTGAACAAGGGGCTTAGCCGATAAGTAAGGTTACCTTTATTGCGAGTCCTTCCACTCAGGAATTGAGTGTAAAGTTTGTTTGTCAAACTCAAACTAGGGTCGTTTGTTGATCCTTGGCACATTTGTCGAGCCTAAACACCCAGTGACATTTGTCGTTCCTTGACACGTTTGTCGGACCAAAATTATTCTCCAAGGGGGAGCCTCTGACATAGAAGTGAACGTGCGTCAGGTTGAGAGTTAGCCTTATCTAAAAACTCCATTTATGGTTGAGATGTGAACCGGTAAAACCTTCGTGTAAAGGTTGAGAGGTGAACCTCATTTAAAACCTCCGATAGGGAATGTCGGTGTGCTTAATGGGGTTGAGTACTTAAACCGGGAGTGAAGTAGACCCAAAGTCAAACCATTATACATGCTTGTGTTTGTGATTGATTTGAGCACATTGTTTATCTTAGCATTATATGTTTAATTGTTTAATTATGAATGCATAATAGGAATGTATGCTAGGCACTAGATAGGCGCATCCACACACAAGATGTACTTTCACTTATTAGTGTAGACTTGAGCTCATTGATCTATTCTCATAAGTCTACATAGGTTGCATAGATTAGGAGCTTGATTCGTATAATCATTTGATTATCTATGCATGCTTAGACTAGGTAGCTTATAGCTTAAATCATATGTTAGTCTTATGATTGGACCTACTTAGGCTTAAAAGCCGAAGTGTTTTTGCTTGCTTAGTTTAAATTGTTAAATTGCATAAGTAGACGAAAAGAATTTCAAAAAGTCCTAATCAACCCCCTCTAGGACTTAGCCATAATACTAGTTGCTCTACAAGCTTCCGCACACATACCCCTATACAAGTGTGTTGATCCAAAAAAGGCGTAATTTCAAGCTGTGCCCTGTATAACATGAATCATAACTTAATGATGAAATATTAATGAATCAGAATATTCCTAAAAGGGGATGGGACATCGAAAATGTTAAATAGTAGGGATAGATAGAAATCCCTTGGGTTGAAAGTCCTTAAATCCCGATGGTACCTAGGGATGCCTCACTATCAGGCCGAGTGGACATATGGATCATGGATTCGACTCCCACTGACGAGGTCAGGTTAAGAAGAGGTGGGTCCAACCTGCTTAAGGGCTGAGGTGAAAACAGGGACCGATTTAACCTGCCGGCAAGGAGAAGCGCGAATGAGGTCCGCTACTGTCGTGCCAGGTGGAAGTCCATCACAGGGCGGGTATGTGAGGTCGATTACTAGTGCCCAGTGTGCATGGGTGTCAACCATGGTGTTTCCGAGATATACAACTTTCATGATGTGCTATGACAATACGATGATGATGATGTAGCTATGGACACATATAATACGGTTGTGGCTGTGGTAACAAAGATGTGCTAACATGATATGATGGTGCTAATAGCATTGGTTCTTAGCATGACTATGAAGCACATGCATTGCCTTACATAACATTGGTATCGACATCATACCTTACATATGACATGCATTTTGTCATACATGACTCATTCATGACATACTTGTTTTACTTTCCTGTATGTAGGACACATTGCACATACACGTACTCACTAGGCTTTATAAGCTCATACCTTTCTTTATTCCTTCCAGGTATAAATACAAAGGAAGAATAAAAGACCAGTCGTACGACGGGTTACTCTTGCAGTGTCTTGATAAAGAAGAAGCGCAACGCACACTGAGAGAAGTGCAAGAAGGCGAGTGCGGCGGTCATCAAGCTGGTCGAAACTTGTACCATCATGTGTGCCATATGGGTTACTATTGTCCTATAATGATGTATGAGGCAATTGATTACTCCAAACATTACCACAAGTGCCAAATTCATGGTGATATCATCCATATGCCGCTTGAAGAACTCCATCAATTTGTGATATCCTGGCCGCTCACAACATGGGGAATGGACGTTATTGGTCCTATTGCACCTCCATCTTCCCATGGTCATCAATACATACTAGCCGCTGCAGATTACTTTTCTGGGTGGGCTGAGGCAGTACCACTAAGGAATGTAAAGGCCAAGCAAGTGGAAAGTTTTATCTGGTGGTTAATCATATATCGACATGGGATACCGGAACGTATTATAACCGATAACAACACCATTCCAGAATGATATCATCAGAAGGTTGTGCTAAAAATTTCAAATCAAGCATTACTTCTCTACACCCTACTATCTGCCCACCAATGGATTGGCCAAAGCCTTCAATAGGACAATAATCAAGTTACTCAAAAAGACCATGCCAGATAATAAAAGAGACTGGGACAAGCGGTTACCCGAAGCACTATGGGCCTATAGAACCACGTATCACAAAACCACCAAGGAAACGCTGTATTCACTAATATATGGGGCGAAAGTTATGATCCTGATGGAATTACAAGTTAAGTCTCTCTGAGTATCACTTCAAGAATCGATTACAGAATAGTAGAACGCAAAAGTCCGAATGGCAGAGCTGGATGCTTTAAATGAAAAGAGACCAATGACTCAACAACGTTTCGAAACATATCAGAAATAGATATCTACTGCATACGAAAAGAAAGTGCGAAATAGATAATTTTAGTGAGGCGATTTGGTACTTATGATGAAACGCCCTGTGACGTCTGCACAACATCCCAAGAGCAAGTTTGACCCCAAATGGGACCCTCTTTACGTGGTAGACGAATTATATTCTAACAGAACTTACCACCTTATGGATTACAAGGGTCATGGTAATAGTTTCTCGGTCAATGGTTGGTTCTTAAAATGATATTACCCTTAGTTATACAGCCTTACATTACATCATACTAAATTGTAAATGCCCCGGAAGAGGGGAGTTGATTCGATAAAATGAAATGAAATTAATACGTACACATTTATGAATTTTGGATCTAATGTACTGCTCTACCTATGGTTATGCATATTAAAGACAATTATAAAATTTACAATACTCCACGACGCAAGCTTAAATTGAGTCTTTCAACGCTCGGGATCAAGATCACGTGACTTAAATTATATAACACCCTATGTTATGGGTATAAATTGAACCAATACAATGCTCCAATGAGTTATAAGCCTAAAATGACCTTTTCTTCCAACGTGTTATGAGGTTAAACTGACTTTTCCCTCCAATGAGTTATGAGGTTAAATGAATCTTCCCTCCAATGAGTTATGAGTCTAAACTGAACTTTCCCTCCAACAAGTTATGAGGTTAAACATACCTTTCCCTCCAACGAGTTATGATGCTAAACTGACCTTTTCCTCCAACGAGCTATGAGGCTAAATTATGCTTTCACTCTACATCATGAGCATAAACTGAATCATGCAATACTTCAAGTCACGAGTATAAACTGAATTTGGATTTCTAAATGGTAATCTAATTATCGACAATTTACAACACTCTAAGTCATGAGTATAAACTGAATATTGCGTTGAATCGTCAATCAAGACTCGATATGATATTTTGAAGTGTGACAACTAGTCTATTTATGTATTCAACTCGATATTTTCGCAGGCAAAATTAGCTAAGTTTGAAAGGGAAGGGAACAGTTGAATTACATATTTTGTAAATAATTTGCCTGTATGTTATTGGTTTGCGTAATTCAGCCAAAGGATGAACAATAGATATCACTCAAAGAAACTCGCATCTTGTACACATTTCAAAATCACATGAACTTATGCACAATTGAGTCACCTACTTGCACAGACAGACTCAATACATCGAAAATACTCATACGATGCTTTAACACAGTTGTCAAACGTAATAACAAGAAGAAATAAACACTACATGTCACACATTTGATATAATAACGTTAGAAAGTTTCAATCCTAATAAGTTAGAGTAAATCATTTATGCAATCCATATTTTCAAAGTTGCTTATAAACTATTCATTCTTATTACAAGGACACGATATAAACATAAATGACCAGGAGCATCATGATTATGGGTTGAGCTCAACTAAACATTTGTTCAACCATTATATAACGTTGACTTGGGCCATCTCTCGTGCTGCTTTTGCTTCTGCCAGAATCTGCTTTGGATCAGGGGTGCTTTGGATAATCTTATTCAGCTCCTCCACTTGGGCTTTAGCTTGAGCATGGGCATATTCCAGCCTGTTAGTCTCCTCCTATTGGAGAGATCTTTGAATCTTAATGTAAGATAAGTTGATGTTCAACGATGTCCTTTCAGCTTGTAGCCGACCAATTTCTTCATCTATCGCAGTGATGAGATCTATATGATCTCGACGCGGGGCATCAGTAGCATTTAGAGTCACCTTGCTAACGTGACAGACTCTTCTTAGGCTTTCAGGGTCCGTTTCTTCTCTTCGAGGGAGGGATCTATGCGGAGTTGCTCAACATCTATGACACGCGTGGCTGAGCTACAAAAGGAAGTAATGTAATGACATACAATTGACATGTCAATCCCTAGCCAACCCGGGTAAGACTCCAGTCCCGTCACTTCTTCCTTCAGTAACGACCATTCTACAAGGTCTGAAAGAGATGTTGCGATAATAGATAATATAGTTTTCAACACTTTCTTCTTGCCCATGATCAGAGTTTGGAGCGGAGGGGTCGCATGCTCAGGTAGATTAGTAAGAGCAGGAAAGTCCGAAAACTCGACAACACTTGCAAGAAGTATTCGGGCAAGACGAGGTTATATTGATAATATACATATATATGGAAAAGTTAAGCAAATGATAGAGTCAAATTGGGTTAAGCATACAAGGGGCCATGAGTTCAACCATTGATGCAACAGTCAGCACGGCGGGACCAACCACCATAATAGAGGAAGGCTTAGCAACAAGAGTTGACACCATCTCAGGTCAATCTAGAATAGGAGAAACTACGGTAGAAGATTCGATAATGGGTGCTTCCGGCTCAATAGAAGGAGGAATCTCTGGGGTTGTGGTGGTTGGTACAGCAACGTGACTGACGCGAGCCTTAAGGTCAGCAATGGTGTTAGGGCCTGACTCTTGAGTAACAGTCGCATTTTCGTCAATATAAGGATCTGAAGCCAGTATTGCAACGGCAGGTGAAGTCTCTATTTGAGGAATAGTCGCCTAAATCCCTTGCACTATGTTGCCGAAGCTCGGGGCATACTTATCTAGCGATGTAGCCTTCGTCCCCACCTCGCCTCTTTCTTGAGAAGGGATGTCGACTGGGTCAAATGACAATGCCACTACCAATTCAGCTATAATACATCATCCAATTGGCGCCCAACTTCAACTTATTTAGTCCTGTTCTTCGCACCCTCATCATCATCCTCTTCAACATCCATCACATTATCATCACCACTTCGGTGCTCATCATCCCCTTCAACGTCCATCACATTATCACCACCTCCCTGGTGCTCATCATCTTCACCCTTACTCCGTTGAGAGCTAATCTCTCCCTTTTCTTTATCCTCTCTGCCTTCTACCCCACGATGCTTGTGCTTCCCAGTACTCAGGTCGACACCTTACATTATGGCTAGCTCCATTAACCATTTCGTTGATTTCATGGGCATAGCTCTATGTACGCTTTGAGTGACCTTAATTCAGGGACCGCTCTGCTCTCGCCCCTCATCTTGATGCATGTCATCATCACCTTCTGTCCGGCTCGATGGCTGTGATGGTCCCGCCTGCTCCTCCAACCTCTGCCCTGTAGAAGGGTCAGCAACTTCTCTCCTCTTGTAGCTGTGACACTTGTAGTTGCACCCTTCGACACAGCGACCCCTGTGGTAATAGTTTGTTCCATTGTGGCCACTTCCACTTTCAGTCTTAGATATGGCTCATCATCTTCCACCGAGTATTTAGGCTCACCATAAGCCACCCAACCTTCCAAAGTGATGTCCTCCTTGATACCGGTAATTATAATATTCAGTGATATCTGATAGTGGATGACCCTGATAGAGGTAGGCTGATCCCCCTGCTCTACAATATACCCCATGTCATCATCCCCAGGGGGAGTAGTTAGTTGTGGGGGCCCAATGAATATGGGTCAGTCTACATGATGACTATGATGAATCAAGCCAAATTGGTGGCCCTACCATCTCATCCAACCATAAGAAGCTCCCACCTTCCTCTCGGTCCCAGCGATAGTAAAAGTGGAATCGCTTCACGTGATTAACAGTCGCTGCCACATCCATTTTTAGTGGGTTGGCCCCGTTCCATAAACATGCTTTATATGGATCACTAGTGAGAAAGTTTTCGGTACACCCTGATCGTAGTTCAATTGTCCTACAAAGCGACTAGGATAGGACTATCCAAAGCTCCAAACACTCTCTCAGACACAGTGAAGCCGATCGGATAAATACCAAGAACGACCATTGATAGGAAGTAATAAATGTTTCATCATCGGCCACATCCTTATCTTCAACATGCTTGGTCACAGGGAAGTGATAAAATTGTATGTTATTGAAGTCAACAATCTTGCCCAGCACAGTTTCTAACCTCCAAGCGGGCATCTCCATCTTCCGAAAGTAATATAATGAAAGATTCTCTTGCTCTAGTATGCCAACGGAGAAATGTTGTAAAACCACGAGAAATAGACTCCTAGCCACCCGCAGAAGTAATGCCACGAGCAGTGCGCGGAATCTATACCGTAGGATGCGTGGTTTGGGTTGATAATGGCGTTCCCTAAAGCCTTGTACATGTTGCACAAAATGGCGGGAGCTAGGACATATTCTTCCATTTAAAAGACCACCTGCGACAAAAAAATGGAGATTTGGATCCCGTCAGCATGCTTCAAGTTGGGGAGTGTGACTGAACACAACCAGTACACCAAAAAGTCGATGAGTTCGCACACCCGAGATAGTTCATTCAGATAAGGGAATTCTGTGTACATCTTCTCCCCCAATAGCTTCACGTGCTTGCGACTAGGATCGTATTTATCAAAATCCAAACTTCAGAACAGAAAAGATGTTAAGAAAAAAGGAGAAGACAGTATGATAAAGGAATCAAGCAATAGGGAAAGTTATGATTATCAAGAAGTAGGATCTTATTAAGCCTTGAATTATGCATATTTGTCTCCAATTCTACTCTTTAATTACATAAAAAATGTATTTAAAGATTGACTTGAATATGTTTTTATGATTATAGGAGCAAAAGAGAGATGTGAATGAAATGAGCTCAATAGGGAATCGATGGACTGTAAATAATAGACCACCACATGAACGGTCTGGATTTGAGGCATGACTAGTTGTTAAAATAAAAAGGAGAGAAATAAAAAATAGGAAACAAATGTGCTTCATGTTTTTGGAATTTGAAATAAGAAAGAAAAGAAAATTAGACACAAGGTTGGTGTTTTGAGTTTCAAAGAAAATAAGAAACAGCCTTGTTTCCATTTTGGGTTTCAACCAGAATAGGAAATAGATAGACCAATTCCAGTTTTTCACATTCTGGCCCAATTTGTGGGGCCTATCTTTATGATTTTTGTAAATTCGGTCCATCCATGTCGAAGACCAACTTGATGACAAAAAATTTCAAGTGATTTCGTGTCGATCAGAGGTACGGATTAACCGTGGCAGTCAAAACAATAGGAACTGTCTAGAACTTTCTTAATTTCTGCCGACTCAACTCTGGGATGGTGTAGGTGGCTCATCACTCATGATATGAAAAAATTAAGCCAACCATCTTGTAAAGAATATCAATATTTTTAAAATCATAAATTTTCATGTCAAACGGATATATGGTTTAATCGTACCAGTTGAAGGAAGATGGACAGTCCTGAAATATTCTAATCGTGTAGTTTCTAAAAAATGCCCTAATTATTCTATTTTTTGGCCATATTCAGGAATAGTTTTGGACAATCTAAACCATCTATCACGTAGATGATGAAGTTTTCTACCAATGTTCAAAATTTGAGACCAATCTGACCTCTATACACTCTGTACCATCGATCACAAGATGACTGGTTCTACAGGTATCTGAATTACACAAATTGGAGAGGCGATCACTATTTTGATTCGTGGGCCTACCCAGAAGTTTTGAATCAAGATAATATTTGTGTCTTCCATTCATCGTAGTAGGAATGACATTATGATCAATATGGATGGTACATAAACATTACTGTGGACCCAGGGATGTTTCAACGGTGGGAATTTCCTTACCCAACTTTTCCTCTAGTGTGGGTCACTTGAGTCTTGAATCAGGCTCAATTTTTATCTCACATCCTAAATGAGCTCACGTAAAGGATGTGCAGTGTGGATTCCTCACAAAAATCACAGTGGGCCCCACCTAGGTTCCAGAGCAGTAACTTCCTTTCAAAGGCTTCCATCAAAACTCCGCGTCCCTTTCTTTCCTTTCCATTCGGAGAGATTCTTGCAAGAGAAAGAAGCAAGAAGTTGAGATCCCACTGGGAAATTGGATTGCATACAAAGAGTATGCTCTTATTATACTGATTAAACTCAGTGGGACCCACCCTTACTGTATGTGTTTTATCTAAATTGTCCATCCATTTTTCCAGCCCATTTTAGGCGTTGAGCCAAAAATAGAAGCATATCCAAAGCTCAAGTCGACCATACCACAGGAAACAGTGTGAATAATGATTTTGACCATTGAAAGGTTTCCAGGGCCCACAGAGATATTTAATTTCAGGCCCTAACATATTTTGGCTGAACAAGTCCTATGACCCGTATGGATCCGATCCGGCATCCTAAGATAGCCCATAACAAATCTCAGCACGCGAAACTCCACATATTAATATTTTTACTGAAATCAATCTACAAGACCATACAATGAATGGATGGCCAATCGGTCCCGTTCATTAAATTGATTCGAGAAAATAACCTGGAATGTGATAAAAAAAATTAAAGGAGAACTAGAATTTACCTGGATTAAGGGTTGAGATATTCCTCTCTTCTCTTCTCATTCCCTCCTTATTCTCTCCCAGTAATCTAGGGTTAGGTTTTCCTACGGATGCTCATAGAGTTCAAATTTCAAAATTTAGGGTATTAAGATGCAAAATACTAATATTGCCTATGAGGAGATTTCATCCCTAATCTCCCCTCTCAACCAAGAAGACTTTAACTAACCAACTCAATGCCTTGTTTTTGTTAATTAATTCAAATTAAATCTTTTAACCATTTTAGTTGTGTAGTTTATGTGACAAAAGATTTCAGGTCATTATAATAATACATATACATGACAGTGGGCTCACAAAGTTTACTCGGTACACTAAAGCAGGATTTGAATTGGCTGGTGACCTCAACACCTGCCACATAGCTGGTGTCAAAGCTCTTTGGGCCCCACCATGATATACATGTTTTATCCAGCTATCTATCAAATTTAACAGAAAAAAAAGAGATGAACCCTATTCGAACTTGGCTCGGTTCGGCTCGACTAGACTCGCTCGGATATTTGGGCCAAACCAAACCAAGCTGAAGCTTGTATAATCTGGACCAAACCAAGCTCAAATAGTAGGACAAGCTTGAAGCTTGGCTCGTGTAAAGCTCAAATAGGAGGTGCCACATAAATAAGCTAGGTCAAACTCAGTTCGGCTCAGCTCGTGTATAACTCTAACTTCTACAATTTCAATCAAGAATTAGACTTCGAACTCATAGGATTGGAAGAAGTCAAGGACGTGGGATATGATGATCCGACTTCTAAACTAGAGGACCTCCTCGAAAAATTCAATTCAAAAGCCAATGTTGTTCCTATCGACTTCAAAATCGTAAACTTGGAGGGCATCATAAATTCATAGGGGAGTGCGTATTGGAAACTTCCTACCCCTGAGAAATGTTTGCCGGCCCCAAGTATAAGGCCGCGATGTAGTAATAACTTGGTGAGACCGAGGTCGATCCACAGGGAAGGGATATGGAAACTACATACAAGCACTCTAAGGTTACCTATGTTCAAAACTAAACAAATCTGGAATTGAGATTAAAATAGAAGAATTAAGAGTTAAAGAGAAAAATCCTAAAAAGTAAATAATAGAGCATCAAGGATCCACTTTTAGTATTAACTATATCTAATTCAATGATTCAATCAACTACACAACTGGAATCGAAGTCCTATCTCTATCCAGTCGAATGACAAAGTAGCTAAAACACATTAATAGTCTAAAATAGATGGTTGTTTATTGATTTGGTTCCCTCAATGAAGCTCAGGTATTGGGCACACTCAATTGTATAGACTAATCCTTTATCCAATCTAGTTAAGATCATAACCATAGCATTCATCAAATCCTGTCACTAGACTTGACTAGAACTAATGATTTCAACGCCAATTAAACCATTATCAACAAGCAAAAGCACTTATCTCAGATTCATACAAAAGATACATGAACTCTTCATCAATTAGTTCTAATAGAAATCCAGTTTTTTCAACTCATGGAGAGCTCAAAGCATTCACCGTATCAGAAATCACGACGAGTCACAGGCTTTCACCAATCAAAATCCCATATACCAATATGATTAATCTTAAAAATCCAACAAGAACTCATGTACATGACACATAAGATCCCTAAATTTTTTAAAACTATCAACTTTATTCAAACTGTTATTGAATTGTTCAACAATTAAAACATAATTTGAAATCAAAGAATCTAAACAAGAATAATAAATTAAAAGTTTTCCCTCTCAGCTCTAACTGAAAGTTAGCTAAAAGAAAGTATAAGAAAACTAGAACTAGAACTAGAAAAGAAAGAAAAACTAACTGTAGAAGGCTAGGAAGCTTCTTAGGTCTTGATCTCCTTGCTCCCCATATCCTATGACGCCTTTAGAAGAGAGTAGAGGTGCCCTTTTATAGAGAAAATTCGTCACTGCCTCTCCAAGCGCGTAAAGTTTTCGCACCCTTACGTCGGTTTCGATTGATACTTAGATCGATCAGAAGTGTTTTGATAGGTGTTCAATCAATCGAAGTCAGTTTCGATTGATCAGATATTCTGTCCAAAGAGTGCAGAATTTTTGATCCTGAAATTCTGATTTTTCGATTGATCAAAACTGAGTTTCGATCGATTGAGATTCAAACTTTGATCGATTGAAACCATTCTGATGTATCGAGATTTTAGTTCAGAGAGTTGTTTGGTTTTCTAATGGAATTTTCAATCGATCGAAACTGAGTTCTGATTGATAAAAAATTGCTGATTTCACTTTTCTTCTAAATCTGAATTCTAAACTTTTCCACTTGGATTCTTCCTCTCATGTCTTATTCACTTGATCTTCAAATCACTTCAAGAAGTCATTTTTAGCATTGAATTCATGAAATCTCTTTCCTTTTCCTGCAAACACAAATACGCATATTAGATGGGTCTTTTAACACTTAAAAACCATGTAAATGAGTGATGAATTGAGGTTCTAAAGTGTACAATTCAGAGCTTAACATGAAATAAGCAGAGTGAATTGTCGAAACTGTAATTGTCAAATATTACCTTTCCTCACGTCGGATCAATGCCTTTGACACGTGTGTAGTGTGTGCGGGAGTGTGCCAGAGCTGACTGTGTGACTCGATTCCAACCGATTCAACTTTGACCCCAGACGCCGAAATAGGCAGATACGTAGTGCTCAACGGTATATGACTAAAACTTGGAGAGGTCGGTCACCTACTCAGTCACTCGCGCAACAAGTTTAAAGAGACCAGGCGATTGACAAAGGGTAGAGTTCGTACTTCAAAAATGGGTTGCGTTTTGCCTTTCGCTAAAAAAGACCTTTTCCATATATAAAACTGATAACAGTGATAGATGATTGAACAAATCAACTGCCCAACAAATAATTCTGTAAAAAGAGAACTGATTGTATTATGATAGATTGTCCAGTGGACATGGATCAACAACTACAACTAAATTTGTCCAACGGACGTGGATGATCGATTATAGCTACTCCTAGATTACGGATTATGCTAAGATAAGGTTAAAGAAAAATAAATTGAATTTGTTGTTTGAATGGTGTGAGACACCTTCTCTTGTCAGTTTATCCTTTTATTTCTAGAATCATCTGGATCTCTTCTTTACTTCGGCTATTCCGACTCATGAAATTACTTGAGACCTTTCATCTCCTTCGGAACATTTCGAAGGTTGTTTGGACCGCTCACCTTCAAAGACGTGCTCCACTATCCAACCACCATATGTTGCTCCAGAAAATTCACTTCATGTAACTTTGTGAATCGCACGCGTGCGGCCCCGTCTTCATGCAATGCCCCGTGTCTTTTTCCATTCATTTTCCCGAGCCCGGTCAAAACCAGGGCACAACACAACCATAATACTACCAGCCATCGTAGATTTAGTATGCTTTGTGGTTTATGAACAGTCAAAGTAGACTCCACGTTTTGGACGGTCCTAACGGAGTCATATCTGCATCGTGGCCAGAGTGTGGCTGCATGCGCGCTTACACATCGCTACACTCTAGCAGTGCATGAAATACGTCATCCACACCACTCCATACACCGAGTTTCTTTACAGCAATAAATGTTTAAATTCACGGACGAGATGTGGAATTGTTAAACCCCAGCGGCGGAGCAACTATATAGAGCTTCCCCAAACATACACTTTACTGAAGCTCGCCCGCCTGTCTAGGCCCACAGTTCGGTGATCCAGACCGTTGATTTGATGGGCTACAACGTTGATAGCTCCTCTTTCAAAATTCTCTTAGATCAGAAGAAGGCCAGTATTTTATTTTATTTTTATAAACTTCTGTTCTGCTGGGACCTTTAAATAGAAAAAAAACTTTTTGAATCTCCATTGTTGAGGCGCAGCAGATGAAAGGTCCAGATAAAAAAAAGAGATCTCCAGATGTATGGAAGGAGAGGCCTCAGCAAATTGTACATTTCTCGGGCTAAGGACAAGAGAGGCATCGTGATCATGATAGTACACCGTGGACGGTTGTGATCAGAGTCATCATCAATGCTTTACCCAGCGACATCACCCCAAAACACAGACATGAGAGACCTTCGTTCAACGAGGAGAACTCTAGCACATTGTGCAATGAACCCATTTTACTTCATCTAAGGCTCCAGCGTACAGTTGTTTGCACAGTACCTACCTATATCTGGACCGTCCGTATAATAGGAACTTTTGTAGATGGCACCCCATAGAAAGGTCAATCCAAAACAGCAAATCTTGAGTAAGCCTTTTTTGTGGCGATCAAAATACGGCGGACATGAAGAACAGATAAAAGTGTCCAGACTCAGAAGGAAAAACTCTATAAATTGTACGTCTAGGATTTTTTCAATCAGTATGTTTTCCCATCTAATCAACTGAATGGCCCCGATTAACCAACCGTACATCTAAATCGACAGTAGAGCGACGACGAACCATAAACGATTATCTACACAACGAACCCAGGAAGGTACTCAATTCCGACATGTAATCAGGAAGAAAAAACAAACACCACTCTCTCTTTCATTTCTTCCTGAGTCCTACGCCAAAACCCGCTTTCGATCCTTTCTCATGGGGGAGCCTCCTTCCGACACAGTTCGTCGTGACTGAAATTCCTCTGTCCGTCGCCATCGCTACACCTCTTCTTCTTCTTCTTCTTCGACTTCTTCTACACCAAATAATACTCAAGAGGGACGAACAAGGAGGGATGCGAATTTCTGGGCGGAGGATCTGGACCGTCGATCACATATGTTTCGACGTCTCAGATTCTTCATCGGCCTGAATGCGAGGAGCGGATCCGCCAAGAGGCTGCTTCATGCGAGGACCCCACGGCGGTTACAACACCGGCAGGTGGAGCCGACAGCTAAAATGTTGGAGACCGTACAAGAGATCGCAGTCTACATCCATCGGTTCCACAATCTCGATCTTTTTCAGCAAGGGTACGGATCATTCGTTTTGCTCTGCGAAATGTTTCATTTCTTTGATACTTTTGGGTCGCCTTTGGATGCACAAGTCAGATTCAATTGGGGGCACTCAAACGTGATGAAATTTTATATGTTGTTTCCTAATATTCATAATAATTAAGTAACCCTGATGTGGCAGTGAAGTACCCCTCATTTTCCAACTTGAAACCAATGTAATTGCAATCTCCAACAATTGGAATTTGCTGAATTTCCACTTTATTCACTAATAGTCGCAATTCAGTTTGATGGTGCATCCAAGCTTGCTGTTATGCATAATAGCCCAAGTGACCTTTTTAATTCACCATGACAATTGAACCCTTCATTGCGATTCTGTCTGTGCGTTTTAATGTCCAACTTGAAACGGGAGTAATTGCAGTTTGGGGGTTAAGTCCTGGAATGGAGTTGGGTAGCGACATTTTTTCTTCTTCTTTTTAATTTACTTTACTGAATTTGTATCAACATTCAACCCAATTGAGCATCCAAACATGGCCATAGATAGATTTGATGATGTATTTGTTTCTTCTCTGTTGAGATTACTTGTTTTTCCTTTATGTTTCATTAATTCTTTATGTTGCTAAATAAATACTCCCCCCCTTTTCATGTTGTGTTTCAAAGATGGTATCAAATAAAAATCAGTATGCGATGGGAAGACAGTAGCAATGGCTTATCACATGGGACTCCTGCAAGAGTTGTTCAATATGAAGGTATGTTTAGCAGCGATTTTCTCTGGCCATGTTTGTAGCTTAGTAGCTTGTATTTGTATCCTTCTACTATTTAAAAGTGCATAGAGTTTTTATTATTTATTTTTTTCCCAGAACTTTTGCATCCCAAAATACCCTTGCAAACCATTGGATATCCCAAATTTATTTTCGTTAGGTTGCAGAGGCAGGTATTTCGGCCTTGGCCAATTTACCATGATATCGTATTCATGGGGTGGGCCTACAACTAGCCAAGCATTACGTTGGGGAGAATGTGCATGAGATCTATACCGTCCATCAGGTGCACTGCCTCATGCTCGCCTTGGAAACAAAAAGTTGGTCCAAAACTCAGGTAGCCCATTTGTTAGTTGTGTGTAGGGTCCACCATGGTTTATATATGCCATCCAATCCATTCATGTGACTCTTTTCTCCTAGATGAAGGAATTCTACATAAAACCACTCTATTCTGAAACTCGTGTGGACCACACATTGTGAAGTTGAGGTTTTGAGCAGATTTTTTTTTACTATTTCCTATGGCGGCCACGTAAATTTTGGATTAGTGTGATGTTCGGGATCAAGGCCTACCATGAGGTGGCGTACCTAATGGACAGGGTGGATCTCATCCACATGAAGTTATTCATCCACACCAGTGAATATTCATGCCCCTTATGACTGTGCGTAGCCATGCAAGCGTTTTCGTTGGTTAATAGGAAGTTTGTTAAGCACAGTCTACAAGGCAGTTGATGCACATGCTCCCACATGTAATAGTGTGGAACATGAGTGAGATCCAATCCGTATGTATCGCAGGTCCCACCATGAAAACCCCCTGGTCAAGAAAAGAGGCCGTTCCTCTCATTGGGTAGACTACATTTTATTTAAAACCTGTCGAAAGATTTTCAGCAATCTATTCCTCATATAAATTTTGGCAATATGATAGCCTTAGAAGCCTGAAATTTGTGCTGGAGTGTCAATATAGTGGTTCCATCCTGATGGATGGCTTTGATCTCACACTTGCTTGCCACTTGACATGTGTGGAGTGCAGATGGCATGCCTCGTGTATCCGTGTGGGCTACACAATTAGAAAGAGAAAAACTTTGGTACTTTGTTTGTGTGTGATTGATGATCTGCTCGCACTTAGAAATTGCATATGTGGCATACAATTAATTCAAATTAAACCGTCCACATTATCAGTAACAATTTAGATGCGTCATGAACCAAAAATTACTCTTATGGGATTATCTGACTATCAGATTGGTGGAAATTTATTGGACGGTTAAAGAAAAAAAATCCAATGGTCTTATTTCAACAAACAAGTTCCACGAATCAAAGACTAGGGTTGTTTAACCAACCAATTTTTAGAATGCAACTTAGCGACAATAGTTTCCACAATTTAGTTGGATTAATTGGTGTAACTACATGTGAGGTGTACCATTTCTAAGTCCTGCGTATTAAGTGTCATAGACAACTATGGGCTGCAGGGCGAAATGGAGGGGATGGATTAGATCGTGCATTCAGTCGGCCTCTTTTTCCGTCTTGGTCAATGGATCTCCCAAAGGGTACTTTAAAGTCCCGCGACTTGAGGCAAGGAGACCCTTTGTCGCCTTACTTATTTGTGGTAATTGGAGAGGCTCTTAGCAGGATGTTATGTAAAGGAATTGATGGTGGTTTATTTTCTGGGTTTAAAGTTGCAAATGAGGGGACAGAGATTTGCCACCTTTAGTATGTAGATGATGCTTTGCTCTTTTACAAGGCTAGTGAACAGGTAGTGGATAATCTTCGTAAACTTTTTGTCTGTTTTGAGGCAGTTTCAAGCCTAAAAATTAACACTTCAAAATCATAACTCTTGGGGATCAACGTAGGTGTTGTGGAGTTTTGCAGACTAGCAGAGGTTTTTGGTTGTAAAGCGGGCGTCTTTCCTTTGACTCATCTGGAATTGCCTTTTATGCATTGGGAAGCCGCCAAAGCATCTGTGGGACAAGGTGATCGAGAGGATTGAGAGGAAGTTAGCTTCTTGGAAGTGTTGCTCCCTATCTCTGGGGGGCCGACTTACTCTTATAAAGGTGTCTATGGCCAATATGCTTGTGTATTTTATGTCTTTATTCAAGTGCCCTAAGGCAGTGCTCAACAGACTTGAAAAGATTAGAAGGGAGTTTCTTTGGAAAGGAGCTCGCGATGGAAAGAAGTTTCATTTACTTAGATGGGAGGAGGTTTGTAAAAGTATGGTGGTGCTGGTATAAAACCTCTCGCTGCGGTGAATGCTGCTTTGTTGGGGAAGTGGAATTTGGAGATTCCGAACAGAGAGGGGCAGGTTGTGGAGGGAGCTGATTGCTCATGAATACGAGACAGACGAGGGAGGGTGGTATACTAAGAGATCTCTTTACAAAGCTTCTCACATTTGGAAAGCAGTGGAGTCTATGGAACGCATGGTTTGTTAGGGCATCGCCTTCTTGATGGCAAACGGATGTCGAGTCCGTTTCTGGGAGGATGCGTGGTGTGGAGATTAGACACCTGTAGACCAGTTCTTTGGCATCGCTTACATAGCCCTCGATCGCTCTATTATGGTGGCCGAATGCTTTCCTGTGGTCAGGGGATCGATGGTTTGGGCCCTTCCTTGTCGCAGAAGCCTATCGGAGAGTGAAGAAGATGAATTCTTAGAGCTTCTAAAGACCCTATCAAAAGTCAGGCTAGTCGATCTAGAGGAAGACTTGATGACTTGGGTTAAGAGCTCCAAAAATCGTTGATGAACTACTTCGAGTCTTCCAATTCCAGTTTGCTGCCGAACATTTGCCTTGTGTGTATGAAGGATTGGGAGACTATCGACCACTCTTCATTCATTGCTCCTTTGTGTTGAAGATTTGGAGTCATTTCCTCTCTTGTTATAATGTGGCTTGGGCGATGCCGAGGTGCATTCAAGACCTTTGGGCTTGGCATGGGGGTGGAGTTGGTAGGGGGGGGGGGGAGAAGCTAGGTGGAGACTCACTCTCATGGTAGTGATTTGGTCCATTTGGGGGGTTAGGAATCAGTGCTGCTTCCACAGTCGTAGCTTTGGGACAAATGAGGTGATAACTAGAATTGAAGCTATGGTGGGGGAATGGGTTTCTCTTGTAACATTTGCCTAGTCTTTCCCTTCCGTTGGTTTACCTTTTTCTTTGTTTGTGTGTATTCTTTTCTTGCTTTTTGCAAGTTTTTTAATAATAACATCGTCATCTTTCAAGAAAAAAAAAAGTGTCATAGACAACTAAAGTATCAAATAATAACTCCTCTAATAGTAATAGGCCATTGGCTTCCTGAGGGTGGTTTCTTAACTAGTCCTTGTAGAAGGGCTAAGGATTTACTTGGTGTCAAATATCACATTGTTAGGAGAACCCTGATGCTGTTTCAGTAAATAATCATTGACAAGGCCAATACATGGGGGAAGGATTTAGTTTATCGATCCCCTTACATCCCCACCAGCAGGAGCACAACCACTTGTAGATGCATTCAAAGTTCCTGGTCCATGGCATACCTTTTGTTCTGGAAACGACTTCTTCCTCAACAGTTCTTTCATCCTGTCGCTGGGAGATGACTCACCCACTTCACCAAATCTTTTGATTAGGACCAACTTTACTTAATGAACATGACCCTCAATAGTTCTTTGTCTCCACCTACGACTATTCAATCTTAAAAGAATCACATGTGCGCGCATTAACAACTGAACTTCCTAAACTGATAAGTCCGTTCTAGGGGCGGATGAAGAATAAGCTTGTTCTATAGTGCTGCGCATGGGTCCCACAAGTCCTATGTACGGCGTCCAACCTAGCTGGAAGGATCTCCCGATCATGAAAGTAGGGCTCTCTAAGAGTAGACTGATGACTGATCCAACCATCATATGGGCCACCACACAAATTTTGAGGTTTCTGGATGGTTGTCCATTGTTTTCTATGGTGGGCCCACCTAATGCTCATATATGCTTTATTTTTTGGGAATCTCATCATAAGGCTGCTCCTCCCATGATGCACACTTTGAATGGCGTGGACATGACATGGTAGGCCCCACCAGATAAAACAATGTACAACGATCCAAAATATCTAAATTCATGTGGTGGCCCTCATGATGGATGGATCATCTTGTTTTTTTGGTATATTGAAATTCCATGGTAGGGCAACCCTAATGGATAGGTTAGATGTCATACACGCGGATTGGGCACTACCCCCACTAGGACCTAGCTAGAGATGCACGGTCCTTTCAGGGGATTTGTGGGGCCCACTGTGATGTATATGTTTTATCCATGCCATCCATCTATTTTGACGGATCATTTCAGGGAATGAACCCAAAAAGGAGGCAGATCGAAGGCTCAAGTGGACCACACCACATGAAGCAACAGTAATAATGACACCCACTATTGAAACTTTCCTAGGGCCCATCGTGATGGTTAATGGCCATCCAACCTGTTCATAAGGTCACATAGACATGGATGAAGGGAAAACATAAATATCAGATTGATCCAAAACTTTTGTGGCCCCCAAGAAGTTTTCAACGGTAGGCTTTTAATCCCCACTGCTTCCCATAGTGTGGTCGACTTGAGCGTTCAATTTGCCTCCTTTTTGGGCTCATGCCCTAAAATGATCTATCAACACGGATGGGCGGCGTGGATAAAACATATACATCATGGTGGGCTACATAGAGCCCCTGACAGGACTGTTTGTCTTTAGCTAGGTCCTGGTGGAGGTAGTACCCAATCCGCATCCATGTCATCCACACACCCTGGTGGGGACCTGCATTCAACATTTGTAGAATAACCTTATTTTGCAAGAACAAGTCCTTGTAGATCAGGACTCATCTCTTCTTTATAAATTGTTGTCGTCCCTTGTACTTCTATTCCCTCCTTCCTCTTTCTTCCTTTTACACTTCTCTTACAAAATTAGAAAAGGTCTGTACATTCGTTTTTTAGAAGTAGGTCCCAACATGAAAACCATTAGGTTTCAAAATCAGGCTAGTTTATTCGTCCATTGGGCCACACTGGTCTGCTTATCAGTTTTGCCACTTTGTATGAAAACAGTGCAAGATTTAAGTGGGATATGATCAAGGTATTCCGTATCGGTAACGGTGTGGCGTAACGACCATTACGACCCCTGTAATGGTTGAATTTATTTTTTCTTGAAAAATTCTGGAAAAATATTTATAAAATCCAGAATAATGTAAATATTCCAAATATGTATTCATTTTTTGTTTTGAGCATGTTTATGGTAGTGTAATAGTCCACTCTTTGGTGAGAGTGTTGTACTTGGTTGTCTGGTGAATTTATGAACATAGTTATGTGTCTCTAATATTTACACATCACAATCTAGCATTAGAACTAGAAATCGGAAAAAAGGCATAAATACCACTTTTTCAAAATTTTGAAATATTGGCCCTTGGAGCTTCTATTCACCCAAATTACTTCAATGGACGATTTTAATCATAAAAGTTGTAGTAAGAGTGGTCAAAATCTACTGTAGAATAATTTAGGAAAGTTTTTGAAATGAGAAAAGTGAAAAAAAAGAAAAAATTGGATTTAAATAGAAAAGAAGTGGCCATTTTTATACTGTTACGGGGTAACGGGCGTTATGCACCGTAATGGCCGATACAGTCTCAAAAAGCCAACTACTCCGTTTCATCCCCATATCGCGTAACGGTTACGGCCGTTACCTATACGTATCGGCCTTTATGGCCGTATCCTAATGGATATGGAACACTTTGAATATGATGTTGGTCTCATCCAACATACGTGCATGGCCTGCCTCATGACTGGTAACTGGCCTGATTTTCTTGGTGGCTGATCTTCATGGAGGGCTGATCCATCATACATGCTTCATGTTGCTGATTACACCCAATGGGCTGTAATCAGTGAGATCCTAAATTCCATCCTAGGCCAAACCAATGGCCAGTAAATCTTTACTGCTCTGTTCAGCCCACACGCACGGCTACATGTCGATACATATGCTAACGGTGTGTGGGACCCTACATTAGTTAGTCTTTGCTGTTTAGATGGAATTAGAGGTGGGCAACGATCCGGGCCGAGCCGAGTTAGCCCTAGTTTGGTTTGGCTTGTTTTTGTGCCACCTCAGTTTGCGGATCAGCTTGGTTTGGGTTTCGGTCCGACCCATGCGGCCTGAGTTTGGTTTGCTCCAGAAAAATCTGATTCGAGCCGGGATCTGTTTGGTCGAAAATTTCGAACCAGGCCGGGCCAAGTTCAAACAGGTGGCGGCTCTTTTTTTGCTTGTTTATTTAAATAGAAAAAAAATTTAAAAAGTTAAAAAAAAAGTACAAACGTATCTTACCATATGATGTTTAACATCCTCCAAAGGATTGCAGCTTCAAAATAAACATGTAAGAGCATTTTCCAAACAAAAGTACACGAGCGTAATTTTACAAGTGCAAGGAAACAATGTGCATTCATGTATATATATTATGTATTACCCATGTCATCATGTATATGTATTATCCACGCTGTCCATCTGTTTTACATATCATTTTTGGACATGATCCCAAAATGGAATCATATCCAAAGCTCAAGTGGATCACACCACAGGAAACAGTGTGCTTACAATCTACGAGCTGAATCAAGCCGAATCAAACCGAGCTGAATCAAATCGAGCTTCGAGCCGAGCCAAGCCGATACTGCCTTAGTTTGAGCTTGGTTTGTTTTTTCAAACAAGCTGGACTCCGAGGCTTGGTTTGGTTTGAACTTCCATTCAAACAAATCCAAGCCGAGCTTTTTCAAACCAATCTGAGCTGAGCTTTCGAGCTGGCTTGGTTTGTGCCCAGCTCTAGATGGAATGATTTGGATTTGCTGATCAGGCTGGCTGTGTATATAACATTGAACGTGGATTTTTTTTTTTGTTTTTTTGGGGAAGTTTTCCGAAATGATCCCTCTTTCCATTTCTGTGAGCAACATGATTAGTTGCAAGGTTGAATTTTGGGTCAAGTCCCTAATAGAGTCTGACTCAACCAAAGTAAGAGATCAATGACTTGGGAGATTCAACAGTAGAGACGCATCATCATAAGATAAATATTTAAAAGAATCCATCTAAAATCCGAACATGTGAGAGAACACGCGTCAGAGACCCTGGCAGATGTCACACATGTGAGAGAACACGCGTCAGTATGTCCTTGAAAGAAAACAGTTGCCTGCAAGTCTACAGGTACTATACATATTTGGGTAATTACTTAAAAATGGAGGCTTGGGTACTATACTAGATAAGGATGAGGATGAGGAATGCTGCTTTCCTGATTCTTCAACTCCAAATTATCCGGCTTTATATTCCAAACCTACTTTGTTATATTCTAAACCTACTGTGTTATATATAATCAAGGAGTTATGTGATACACTAGCAGAGTATAACGACCCATGCACATGCATGCAACTCAATGCAGACTATCTAAATCGTGGTCCATTCTGGATTATTCATCATGCGAAAGTCATGATTAATTGATGGTCCTAACTCTCCAGTTGGTGGTCACCAGATGCATGAAAGATGGAACTCTGTCCAATTCTCAACAAACAAATGTATATTAATTGGAGGTCAGAGTTGTCCAATCAATCTGATTGTAGTTGTGCCTCATCAATGATAGACTGTGTGGATGCATATGTAAGGTCATACTCTGCATATGAATAATTTTTCTTTAGATTTTTGAGCGAACTTTCTCATAGGCTACTACGTACTGGACTTGTGAATAGTGTTGGGGATACATTATAACAGGATTTTGCTTTTAGACTTTAGGTGTAGTTGTCTATGAAAATTTGGAGTATAGAGGATGATGCCCAACAACCACATCCTTGTAACCTTGGTTCCTGTGTTTGTACTTAGGTAATGTAGCTAATAAGGCCAGTTTTAGAGGGATCTATCCTACTCTGTACCTCAAATTATCTACTAAACTATTGCCTCCCTATGGGTACATGAAATTCTCCCTTCTATGGAGGATGAATGGGAATGCTCCATCACTTTATGTTTGTAGGATTTCGCATAATGGTGCTTCGGATCCTTCAATCCCAACACCATCCTAGTTAGGGGTTGCCTCGCATCTGACCTGTCATAAAGCAAACAATAATAATACCTTTTTTCGTTTGTGTTAACAGCTAACAACAATTTATTAAAAACACGAAGTATAAAAAGGTCAACTAACACGAATAAGTTCCTTATACAACTAGTGATGTAGGATGCCCTAATTATGATGCATGCTCATGAACTCATATAATCCAGCGGAAATAAAAGACAATAATAATATAAAATCTAGCATCAATCATTATGAACTAAGAAAATCACAAGGAAACATTCAATGGAGCGGCCCATTCATCACAACCACGAAGTATGAGATTCAATTATTGCTATGGTTAGATCCGGCGAGGGATGGAACCTCCCGATCTTGCATGGTCTTAACTCAATTGATCAATGGGGATCACTAGTCCGAGGAATAAAAAAGTTTCTCGGGTTAGGGATTTGAAAACTTGAGAATTTAGGGATCCCCATTGATCCCCAATCACTAGTCCTAAATTCTCTCTCTCTCTCTCTCTCTCTCTCTCTCTCTCTCTCCATTATCCCCAATTCAGAAGACCTTTTGGTAACAAACATAGGTAAGAGATCTATGGGTATTCTAGGTTTATAACCACTCACAATCTCAAAAGGACTCAACCTTGTTGATATATTAATGGACCCATTATAAGCAAATTCAGCAATTGGTAAAATTAGGTCCTAAGTTTTAATATGTTCCCTCACTAGACAACGTAGAAGATTTCTAACTCTTCGATTTACCACCTCTGTTTGTCTATCTGTTTGAGGGTGGTAGGCAGTAGAAAACTGTAAACGAGTACCCACAATGTGCCATAGTGTCTTCCAAAAATAACTGGTAAATCTGACATCACGGTCAGACACTATGGTCTTAGGCAATCCATGGAGACGCACCACACCATAAAAAAAGATACGAGCAATATAAGATGCATCTGACGTTTTAGAACATGGGAGAAAATGAGCCATTTTGGAGAAATGGTCCACAACGACAAAAATGGAATTGCGCTTTTTGATTGTCTTGGGAAGTCCCAGCATGAAATCCATACTAATGTCTTGCCATGGCGCATGTGGCATTGGCAATGGCTTATATAGCCCAGTATTTTTCCTTCGTTGCTTTGTCAGCTGACATGTACGACACTGCCCTAAAACTTTGGCTACGTCTCACTTGAGACTTGGCTAATAGAAACGATCCTCTACGAGGGCAATGGTCTTATCACGATCAAAGTGGTCAGCTATCCCTCTTGAATGAAGCTCCCACACGAGGAATTCACGAAGGGACATACGGGGAATACAGAGTCGGTCTCCCTTAAAAAGGAAACCATCTTTAAGGACATAATCACTTGTACTACGCTGATCACTAGAGAGCGACACGTAAGTACCCCCAAAATCAGGACATGTGGGGTATTCATCTTTCAATTGCTCAAATCCGACTACCTTTACACTCAAGGAGTTGAGCAACGTTACTCGTCTACTAACGGCATCTGCTAGTTTGTTTTCAACCCCGGCCTTATGTTTCAGGACGAACGAATATTCCTGAAGAAATGCTACCCACTTAGCATGCCTTGGGTTGAGTTTCTTCTGAGAATGTAAATATCTCAAGGCCTTATGGTCAGAAAACAAGACGAATTCTTGCGGTAGGAGATAGTGACGCCAATGTCTTAGGGATTGCACTACCGCATAGAACTCTTTATCATAGGTGGAGTACTTTTGTTTTGCTTCATTCAGTTTTTCGCTGAAATAGGCTACTAGGTGTCTCTCCTGGCTCAGTACTACACCTATACCAACACCAGACGCATCACACGCCACCTCAAAGACTTTAGAGAAGTCAGGTAGACGCATGACAAGCTTCTACCATTTTTCCCTAATTTCCTTAAAAGCCTTGACTGCGGCTTTAGACCATACGAACTCTCCCCTTTTCATGCATTCAGTAATGGGAGCCATGATCGTGTTAAATCCTCTAATGAACCGACGATAAAAAGTTGCTAAGCCGTGAAAGTTTCGCACCTCATGAATGTTCCTCGGTTCAGGCCACTCAACTATGGCCTTGACCTTTTCAGGGTTTGCGCGCATTCTTTCTAAAGACACTATAAATCCTAAGAATACGACTTGATTAAACATGAATGCACATTTCTTAAAATTAGCGTACAACTTTTCATTACTAAGGACGCTATAGACCTGCTTCAGATGTTCAAGGTGTGATTCCTTAGTGGTACTGTAAATAAGAATGTCATCAAAGTACAACACTATGAATTTTCCTATGAACGGCCTCAAGACTTGTGCCCGCATAAAAGTACTGTGCGCGTTAGTCAAGCCGAAGGGCATGACCATCCATTCATACAACCCATCTTTGGTTTTGAACGCCGTTTTTCACTAATCTCCTGGGCATATGTGGATTTGGTAATATCCACTCTTGAGATCAATTTTGGAGAATATGGTAGACCTCGCTATCATGTCAAGCATATCATCAAGTCTAGGTATGGGAAACCTATACTTGACAGTAATTTTGTTTATGGCACGGCTGTCCACACACATGCGCCACGTGCCGTCTTTCTTTGGTGTGAACGATGCTGGCACGGCACACGGGCTCATACTCTCTTCGATAAAACCCTTTTGCAAAAGCTCATCAATTTGCCTCTTCAACTCTGCATGTTCTACAGGGTTCATCCTGTAGTGAGGAAGGTTCGGTAGAGTCGACCCTGGGACGAGGTCAATGGCATGCTGAATGCCCCTTATAGGTGGTAACTCGTTCGGTAAATCTTCAGGAAACACGTCACTGTATTCCTTTAGAACCGACGTTACCTCATGGGGTAACTCTGATGGAACCTCAGGTGTAATCTCTCTTGCCACAAGGGCATATACCATGGAATCCTCCTTAGTTTCTTTCTCGAACTTTCTCGCATTGATTATGTGAAGAGACTTAGGATTGGATTCCCTCACTTCCTTAGGCTCACTCGCCTTCTCATCCTTTTTCTTCCCTAGTGTGCTTTCAGGTGGCATAGGATTAAGTTTGATCTTTTTACCGTTATGCATGAAGGTACACGTATTCGAACGGCCAAAGATTGATGTCATTGTCGACTAGCCACGGCCTACCTAGGATAATATGTCCAACATTCATAGGTATTACATTACACCATAGGGAGTCCTTGTATGACCCAAACTTGATAGGAACTAAACACTGATAGGTGACTGGAAGGGATGTTTTGTCAACCCAAGAAACTTTGTATGGGTCAGGATGAGGTGTGGATTTCAGCTTCAGACGATCTAAGGCGTTAGCGGAAATCACATTCTGACAACTTCCACTGTCCACTATCACTTTACAATTTTTCTCTCCACACTTGTCAAGAGTATAGAAGATAGTGTTTCGACGCCAATCAACACTACTCCTAGATTGAGCTAGCACACGCTTGACTATTGCAAGCGTTGCTTCTTCATCTACACCATCTTTATCAGTAAGACTTCCCTTAGGATGATATTCTTCAACTTCATAATCACCCTGATCATCTATACCCTTGTGGGATTCGCCTACAACTAAGGCTTTTCCACGGTTTTTCGTGGGACACTGATTGGACATGTGATCGAGATTCCCACACTCATAACATCTCACTTGGCTACCCCCACTAGGACTGGCACCAAGAACCCTTTTGCCCTTGTCCTCCCTAAGCCTATGCCGAACAGTCGCTTGCTCTTTAGGTTGACTACCAACGTTAGGTCTGGTTCACTGGGAACCAAATCTAGCATTCGAGTCTTGGAACTCAAAACGTCTAATGACAGGAGCTTTCAGGTATTGTTCTAACTCCTGCACGACTTGATATGCTTCATCCAAGTCCGTTAAGGGCCGAGTCATAAGCTCACGCTGAAGATCCCTTCGAAGGCCCGTCTTGAAACACGAGAGTGTTACCAGAGGGTTTTCATGGGTATCACATCGCATCGTATACTCCTTGAATTTGGCGATGTAATTAGCGACAGACATTGACCCTTGGCGTAAGGATTGCCATTGGTCAATGAGCTTTTGTCGGTATGAGAGAGGAATACATTTCTCCTTCAACTTCTCTTTCATCTCAAATCTGTGATAGGGGCTCTACCTATTCTTTATAGCTTTCGCTCAGTGTTGGTCCAAAACAATTTGGCCTGGCCCACAAGTGTCATCTTAGCAAACCGCATTTGACGGTTTTCTGACATGCTATACCACTCGACGTAGTGATCCATGTTAGCGACCCAATCAAGGAATGTCTTGGGGTCCAGACGCCCATCAAAACTCGGGGCTTCCACCTTCACATTCTTCATCGCACGCTCGTCGGGGTTGTAGTGTTTTGGATAGTCATATGTAGCTTGTGCCTCCCACACAATACCACGACCAGCTCCACGTCCCCTACCACCATGTCCTCCACGTATGGGAACACGCTCCTCAATGACTTCTCCCGCTTGAGAGTGTGTGTCATCCCAAGAGTGGGGTTCTCCCTTTGGGATGTCTCTAATTGCTTGACTCTATTCATGGTGGTGGTGATCTGGGTACTTAAACGAGCGAATCCATTCTTTTGTCTCGTTTCCATTGCAATTATCTTTTGCATCAATTGAGCAAGTTGCTCAGATAATTGCTCGTTGTTCATGATTGGTTGAAGTCCGAAACCTCTACCTCTTCTCGTGAGCATACAAGTAAAATTCGAACCAATTTCTTCCCAACTTGACCACTATGGACATGCAACTCACAAGATGAATGCGATGAAAGTAAATTATGATGAACTGACAATTAATGAATTAAAACAGAGAACTACTCAAATCTGAAAATTTTCCAAATTAGGAAACTTTCTAAAATTGGAAAGTTTCTAAAATTTGAAACTTTCTAAATCTGGAACTTTCCTAAAACAGTCTTAAAAATCAAAACCCTAATTTGATAACTCAATCTAGACAAAACCATGCAAGCCTATTGTCTGATACCAAATTTGATGTATGATGCCCTAATTATGATGCATGCTCATGAACTCATATAATCCAGTGGAAATAAATGACAATAATAATATAAAATCTAGCATCAATCATCATGAATTAAGAAAATCACAAGGAAACATGCAATGGAGCGGGCCATTCATCACAACCACGAAGTATGAGATTTAATTATTGCTATGGTTGGATCCGGCGAGGGATGGAACCTCCCGATCTTGCATGGTCTTAACCCAATTGATCAATGGGGATCACTAGTCCGAAGAATAAAAAAGGTTTCTCGGGTTAGGGATTTGAAAACTTGAGAATTTAGGATTTTGATTCGATTATCAAATTTAGGACTTCAAGGATTGGGGATAATGGAGAGAGAGAGAGAGAGAGAGAGAGAGAGAGAGGGGGGGGGGGGGGGGGGGGGGGGGAGAAGATCTTACCTTAGAAGAATATTGGAGGGTCACAAGAAGAAAAGAGAAGAAGAAGATTGGAGAAGAAGATGAAGTTTCATGAAAGAGAGAGGAGGGAGGCAACCAAAGAGGCTTTCATTCAATAATAATCAACTAAATCTTGTTTTTAGGGCTTAGCCCACTTAAATAAGCAATAAGAAAACATAAAAGTACTAAAATACCCCTAAAAATCAAGTAAAAAACAAGTAAAAAAAAAACAGTTTGCGCGGTGGTCGGGCGCCCGGTGACCAATTTGGTTGGGCGCCCGACTAGGACAAAAAACGTCCAGCAAGCAAATCTTCAAAATCGGAGAATTTCGGGCGCCCGGTGACCAATTTGGTCGGGCGCCCGACGACCTTCAGTCGGGTCTTCTTCCATCCTACGCACATGTCTTCTATGTGCCAAATCACGTGCAATCATGTGCGTAGGGTCTTCAATGCTCCTCAATTATCGCCTAACCACAAGGAAGAAGCTTGTGGTGTGCGCCTTCTTCGTTGGTAGACTTTAAATGTTCTTGTGTCCTCATCAACTAGCCTATCATCTATGTCCCTCCTTGGGTAAGACAACTTACAAGCCTCAGGTTGTTCATCGGACCCCCAAGAGATGGTATTCTTAGAATCCCTTTCCACTATCAATGTACCAGAGAAGTCACCACAGAGAATCCTCAAACCTTAAAGTGCTCTTGAGACATGCTTTTTTGAGATGAACTTTGAGCTAAAAGATAATGACATCTTAGTGGGATGGTGCAGCTCCAGATTTAGGATCTGACGATATCATGGGGGTTTGGAGGATTGATGATGTGGACCACAGTTTCTCTACGCAGCCTTTCAGGATCAAATATGCGAGGCAGGATGTTCTTCTGTCTGTGATGATCTCGTTTAATCTTGCCCTGCAACAGCATGAGGTAGAGTTCTCTCTCTCTCTCCAGCGTCCATGATTTTTTCAAATACCTGAAATTTTACCATTTGCCTTTGATGACTCTATATTATTTTAGCTTGTTTGTTGAGTATTGACATATACTTAAATTTCCAGAGCCCATCAACATCTGCAGTGATATTGAAATTTGAGCTTTTGTATGCTCCAATTTTAGAGAATGGGTACGTGTGCAAGTTTCATTTTTTTTTCTTTCATTATTATACTTTGTATATAAGATGATTCACACAAAAATGATCACTTGAATTCATTTCTGAAGCATAGGTGGTGAATTTACTGCTCTTTCCACAGGTCTGAACTGCAGGAATCTCTTGATGCATTTCCTGCCTCAGTTCATGAATTCCGGGTTCCTCCTAAAGCTCTTTTGGGTCTACATTCATACTGCCCTGTCTATTTTGACACTTTCCACGCCGTCCTTGTGGATCTTAGCATACACATTGTCCTTCTGAAAGCTGGTAATTACATGCCTTCACAGAAGGTACCCAGGTTTGTGATCCTTCCAGTTTCTGAGATTATATGATGTCTCAAGCACAGTCTATAACTTGGGAATGTTTTTGTTGTTGGTGTCTTTGTATCATCTGGTTCTCATGCATTAATATATTCTCACTTGGCAAATCGGATTATTTCAGGGATTCTTGCACAGAAGATGTTTCTAGTGAGCATTATGAAGGGGGCGATCATGTAGGTCTACTTATCCTTCTTTGAGAAGTTTCTTCATTGCAACCTTAATCTGGCTATCACAGCCAAGACCTCAATCTTTAGTTTTATATTTACACATGTTTTGTGTATTAATATTTAGATGTTTGCTTCATACGACATGAATAGCATTAGAGTATCTGGTGCTAGTTTCATGCTCGAACTAATATTTGCCAATGCATAGGACTTGTGAAAGTCACTTTTTTCTTAGCTGGCTTATAACTCAATTTTGGCTTCACCCATCTTGATATTTGTGCTGCCACTGCCAGCCTGCCACTTCTCAATTTCAAAAAAAAATTAGAAGGGCAAGTAATTTAGCTTGCTTTCCCCCATGTTCTATTCTGGGTGTGAGTTTTAACTTCATTTTGACTGATTGAAAAGGCATAGAATGTGATGTGGAGTGGACTGGAAATCAATTGCAGTTCAAAAATTATTTGAATCTGACATCTGCATAATACTTTTTGAGCTGAAAACTCCTCCCCTTGCTATCTCAACTTACCATCATTTGAGGACTTTCTAGAACCTATCACACTCCAAAACTAGAGTTTGATTGGTGTAAAACCTGCATACAACTAAAACATTCTTGGAACCAACCAATTCCAAACTGTAAATAAATTGATATAATCTTTGTCCAATAAAACTAGGTAAGGATTCTTTAAATCTGGCAACTACTAACCAAGCTAAGTTAGAAGCTTTGGACGGACCAACAACTAGTCCAACCATGGTTAGTTTGTAACCCTAGGTCTAGAGACCTTTTTCAAATCATGGAGTAGCCAAATTGGCTCTTGGTGGACTCCTCGCATTGGCACCATTACTAGTCCTAGTCTTCATCATTATCGTTACCCTGTTGGGGTTTTTTTCAAACTTCTTCAAAATTATTTGAATCACGTAATCTTGGACTTGTTGGAAAGATAATTTGATAGGTCATCTAATGGTACATGTTTTTTTTCCATTTGAAAGTCTTATGGTCCTTGGGAAGTGGCCTACAAAATAAGTTGCAAAAATGCCCTTGTATCAAGTTGGCAAAATAGTTCCATAATCCATTTTAGCTTGTTCTCATTGAACGATTTTGACTCTGGCCTAATATATCTAAATACTTACATATGCAACATATAGTGTCGGATATGATATGGCTAGTGATGTAGAACGACCCAATCTAACATGCATGTATGAAAATATTTAAGATCTAGCAGAATAAATCAAGTAATTAAAGTAAACATCAGCCCAACAATCATCATAGTCAAGAAAAGCATAAGAGATTCATGTAATAAACGGGCCATCATCACAATTACGCACTACGGGTTTCAAATCTTGCATGGATTGGATCCTGGCGAGGGATGAAACCTCCCGATCTTGCATGGTCATGATCCAAGCACCCAATGAAGTTCACTAGTCTGGAGAATCAAAGATTTCTTAGAATAGGGAAGATAAAATCTGAGAAAATAGGTCTGGGATCAAATCTTAGATTTTGAGATGATAAGAAATTCACAAACGAAGATGAGAAGAAGATGAATACCTTGGAAGATAAGAACTTGGAGAAGGAAGGAAGAAATAAGAAGGAGATGAGAAGAGATTCACCAAGAGGAAGAGGAAGAGGAAGACGGAGAAAAGCCACCAAAGCTTTTTCTTCTTTTATTAAATCAATAGCATAATGAGAACCGAGGTTAGGGCAACACCCTTATAAAATTTGGAATTAACATAATTACCAAAATACCCCTACTAACGAAAAAAAAGACATTCGCATGAAAAAAAGTGCGCATACTGATCCAAAACTCAAATAAGTAAAATTGCATAAAATAAAATAAAATTTAAGATGCCCGATGGGCTCTGATGATGGTGCGATAAAAGTGGGCCACGACGAACCAATAGTCCGATCACACCATCCTCACGATCCAACGGTCCAATCGTTTCCTCCAAGCAACTTACACGTCTTCTCAAGGTAGGGTCTTCTTAAATGTCTCTAACCACATGTGTAAGGTCTTCGATGTTCCTCAAGTCGTCACGAACGATCCAGGCCCGTCATCATCGAGTCATAAAGATATAGGTGTCACTCGCTTCCTACGCTGATAAACCCTAAAGGGCCTGATGTCCTCATTAACTCCCCTCGGGTGAGAAGAACTCGACTCCGGCGAGATAAAGCTCTTGTGCCTATTTAAAAGGTCTAGATCAAGTCGCTGTAGCTCTACTTCTATAAGCCATGTCAACTCAGATGGTGGCCTATTCTTCCATTTAACAAGGTATCATTAGAAGCCTCCATCTCATGTGGATACGGTTTCTTCATCCACAATCTCTTCAATTTCTTCTTTTTGCTCAACTAAGGTTGGGATGAGTGGAATGGGCTGGGAAGAAAACTCAGAATATGGCTATGAATGGGGAGAATAGTCTATGGAAGGATTCAGACAAAGGACTAGATCTTCCACATTGATTGTTGGATTAATCCCCATGTCAGGTGGAAGGTCTATCCAGTACGCATTAGACCCAATTTTCCGCAATACTTTGAATGGTCCAGCACTGCGAGTTTGTAATTTTCTGGCGGCACACTGAGGAAACCGCTCTGGCCTTATCTGTACCATTATATAATTTCCCTCATGGAATTCTTGTATCTTACGATGTAAGTCAGCCGAATGTTTGTAACTCTCATTGCCTACATTTATTCGCTTTCTACTGTAAGAATGCAAATCATGAATGTGACGGGCAAATGCATTGGCTGACTCTGACGATTTATAGGAGACGGACATGAATGAAACTAATGGACTCTCTAGCGAAGCAACAGACTCGAAATAAACTACCCTATCAAAAGGATTCTTCTCGTGGGTGACAGATAATTTCTCATTATCAGTGTTATAAATAAGGATGATGTTCAGGTATCCCAATACTTGAGAACACACACTTTTGGTGCCAAATTTTGAATAGATCTTGACATCAGCCATTATTTTTAACATCTCATCAAGACGTGAGATAGGGGCTTTGGCCATCACATCCACCATGACGTAAATATGCCACAAAATGAACCAACACTTGACCGAAATTTTGTGGACGACTAGGATGTGCCCACATGTGCGCCACATGCCATTGTTCTTGGAAGTGAAAAGGGCAAGTATGGCAGACAGAACAAAACTACAACTCAAACTTTCCTGATTGAATTCTTCTCTAAGAAGTTTATCAAATTGACGCTGCATTTTTGCATGTTCTGCGGGGTTCACTTGGTATGGAGGAAGGCTTGACAGAATCGACCTAGGAACAAAATCGATTGTGTGTTGAATGTCTCATTTGGGTGAAAATTCATCCCATAATTCATCTGGTGGGATATCACAAGTCATGTGGGTGTCTACCATCATATCCTCATTAGTCTCTTTTTCAAATTCATTTGTACTCACCATGGTAAGAGACTCAGATTGGGATTCTCCATCAATCAAATCACACATGACATCTAGAAGTGGTGCGGTCTTGATCTCTTCGAGTTTTTCATCAGCACACACTCTTTTATGCCCAACAATGGTGAGTGATGCCTCGATTTCTTCTTCTTCATCACTATTGATCTTAGACACGTACTTAACCACTTTATAAACACGTTGTTTGGGCCCTTCCAACTGGCCATTCACCAAGGTATCATCTCGCTTCCAAGGAAATATAATTGGTGTTATAACACTCTTCAAATTGTTCAGAAGCCGAGATTTCCTTAATGATGGGTTGGACCACCTCATAAGGCAGTGGCCATATGGGCTCTCTTTCTGGATGGGAAGATGGGACAATTCTATCCTGAGCCAAGGCATTGTAATGATCATACTTCCCATGGCCAAGGCTAGCCTAATTGGACGCCTCTAATTGTGCGGCGAGATTCTGAACGGCTCTAGCTTGGTCCTCAGAATGGCTCTAGTCTGGTCCTCAAGGTTATCCACACATCGGGATAGGACAGTCAGAGCCTCCAGAATCTAATCATGACTCATGGTGGTGATGTGTAATCCAAAACCGTGACCAGACGAATGAGCACACAATGACGGACTTATCCTAAGCTTACCCAAACACTACCCTAAGGACTGGGTGACACAATAGGGATGATATTAATCTATGCCTATGATGATGCATGGACATGAAAATTTCAGATTTAATGACACTTGGTTATGAATATAAAAATTCAGATTTGAATATGCAAAACTGTAATTTCAGATTTATACCCGACAATAGGCACAATTTCTAAAAAATCAAAATCTGAAACTATGAGCTCAATATGAACTTGAAAAATTCAGATCCACGTCTCTAATGGACACAAATCTGAAAATTCAGAAATAAGCACAAAAATCTGGAAATTTTATATTTAGATCACATGCAAAGACCACAAATCTGAAAATTCAAATTCGAAATCTGAGTTAGATGCAAATCTGAAAATATTCAGATTAATGTAGACTTAAACAAACCAAAATTTTCTAATTTAGGAAATTTCCTAAATTTGGAAACTTTCCAAAAATAGCAAAATTTCTAAAAATAGAAAATTTCAAAAATCAGACTTTTTAAGTCTAGAAAACACATAATATGGACACTACGACTCAAATCTGGAAAATTTTCAAATCTGAAAAACTTTCTAAAAATGGAAAGTTTCTATTTTTGGAAACTTTCTAAATATGAAAAATTACAAAAATGATCTGAAACGAAATCCTAGATTGATAACTCGATCTAGACAACCATGCAAAACCCTAAGCTTTGATACCAAAAATGATGTAGAACGACCCAATCTAATATGCATGTATGAAAATATTTAAGATCTAGCGGAATAAATTAAGCAATTAAAGTAAACATCAGCCCAACAATCATCATAGTCAAGAAAAGCATAAGAGATTCATGTAATAGACAGGCCATCATCACAATTACACACTACGGGTTTCAAATCTTGCATGGATTGGATCCGGCGAGGGAAGGAACTTCCTGATCTTGCATGGTCATGATCCAAGCATCCAATGAAGTTCACTAGTCCGAGGAATCAAAGATTTCTCGGAATAGGGAAGATAAAATGTGAGAAAATAGGTTTGGGATCAAACCTCAGATTTTGGGATGATAAGAAATTCACAAATGAAGATGAGAAGAAGATGAATACCTTAGAAGATAAGAACTTGGAGAAGGAAGGAAGAAATAAGAAGTAAGAAGATATGAGAAGAGATTCACCAAGAGGAAGAGGAAGAGGGAGATAAGTCATCAAAGCTTTTTCTTCTTTTTTCAAATCAATAGCATAATGAGAACCAAGGTTAGGGCAACACCTTTATAAAATTCGAAATTAACATAATTACTAAAATACCCCTACTAACAAAATCTAAAAAAAAGACATTCACACGAAAAAACGTGCGCACGCTGACCCAAAACTCAAATGAGTAAAATTGCATAAAATAAAATAAAATCTAAGATGCCCAATGGGCTCCGATGATGGTGCGATGAAAGTGGGCCACGACGAACCAACAGTCCGATCACACCATCCTCGCGATCCAACGGTCCAATCATCTCCTCTAAGTAACTTACACATGTCTTCCCAAGGTAGGGTCTTCTCAAATGTTTCGAACTGCATGTGTAAGGTCTTCGATGCTCCTCAAGTCGTCACGAACGATTCAGGCCCGTCATCATCGAGCCATAAAGATATAAGTGTCACTTGCCTCCTACGCTGATAAACCCTAAAGGGCCTGATGTCCTCATCAGCTAGTGTTCTCTGTATTGGTATCAATGCATGTATTGCACCCTTGGGATATGGAAACACATTGTTATGGCAAGGAAGATATCTTATATATCGAGGAATGTGTCATTGTTTGAGCGAAACATTGGGAAATGATGGAAATTTTCAATGAAGCTTTAGGAGATGTTAAATGAGACGTTGTTAGACACTTAAAACTCAAAACGTTATAGAAAATACGCATGCATAAGAAGCTTCCTTTGTATAGGGTCCTAACTTATGTGCTATCTGATTGAGGTGATGCAATTATATCCAAATGAGTTCATACCAATCATAAATCTTTTTATTTTGAAGGATAAGACCATTCATAAATCATACAATACAAGTATCAAAACATAATCAATACATCCAAAGTGGAAAAAAAGCAAAAATACATTTGTGCCCATTGCCCATTGCCCATTACACCTCTGCCTCATACCCACGTAGAGTTATGAGGTGGCTTAAAGTCATCATCTCCATCTCTACGAGGGTGGCCATAGTACTGTTGCTCCATGAATTGGCAATATTGTGATTGTGTCATGCTATAATGGTACCAACTCAAGTACTCTCTCAAGTATCACTAGTACTCATCCTCAATGTTTTCTATATCATTATCGACGGATGTACTATACCCTTGGGATACGGAAACATGTTGGTTATTACATGGGAAATATCAGATGTATTGTATAATGTATCACTGTTTATGGGAAACACTGGGAAAATGGTTGAATTTTTAATGAAACTTCAGAAATTGTTTAATAAAAAAGGCACCAATACACACTTAGAAATCAAAAGATCACAAAAAACAAGTCCACATAAAAGACCCACATAGAGTTGCGCAAGGGCTCGAAATCATCTCCATCTTAATGGGGTTGGGCATAGTACTGCTCCACAAACCGACAATACTGTGCCAAGTTATAATAGAATGATATTAATGAAGGTATGCTTTGACATAAGGCTGGTACTTATCCTTTCCTAACAGAACTATTACGCCCATTAGTGGGTACTGCATAATTGTTACAGTTTGAGGCTATATGGATTTGGAGCTGGATACAGGGTGGGTATATATGAAGCTCCTAAATGGCCAGACTCCTGCCCCTAGCCATACTGTGGATATCCTTACTCGTATGCGAGAGTGGATGCCTGCCGTAGTCGAAAAATTGTGAGCTGTAACTACTAGAGTAACTCACCACATAGCCATCTGGTCCATTGTCGCCAGATGATCCATATCCATATTGTGTTTGTGGCACAGAAGTAGAGCTACCCTGATCATCACCAACACTGGACCCAATGCTCCGTGCTAAGAGATCCTCAAAATTAGTCAGCTTTTGGGTTTGCTTTGTCTTCCCAAGTTTGGGACGAGTGTATGCCTTACTAAAAATAACACGGGGCTACGGTTCCTGTGGACCAGAATTATGGTCTCCGTCCTAAGTGTCGTGATCATAATCCCTCTCCCCAGTGAATGGGCTAAGAGGTCTCTGAGTCTGACTCCAAGCTTGGGTGACACTCTGACTCGGAGGCTGAGTCTCACTCTCGCCGCCACCATCCCCGTCGTCACCGCCATCATAATCACCATCAGACCTGTGACCTCCATCTCTCTCAGAATTGGATAGGGTGTGACCACCGTGTGTCCCATGCAACAGTGGCTACTACAGGCTACCTTCCGCACTTTTTGTCAATGGGTTGAGAGCTACGGGGGGAGATCTAGCCTCCTCTACATGAGCGTCAACATTGATGTCCTATGCTGCTGCCTCTACTACATGCGACGTTGGTTCCCATTTGTTGTATCCAGGTCATCTAATTCAGTGTTTTAAATAGCGTGTAGCGTAAGCTACACGATACTTTCGTTTACGCTACACAATACTTTCATACTTTCTGTTCTTTAATTAACATAATAGAAAAAATATGATAAAATTTACAAAATGCATAGTTCCTATGAGTTATTGACTACGAATTTGGATCATCAACCACATATTTCCAAGCAAAATCTCTCTCTTTGCCTTCAGACATCTATAAGTTTAACCTCTTTTTATTTATTTATTGAAACATCACAAATTCACATTATGGACCACAATTTGGATGGTTTGGATTGATCTAAGTGCTCTATCCATGATATGGACGACAATTTGGATGGTTCAGATTGATCTAATGTAGTTCCACGTGTGATGGGGATGAGTCACCACCTTTTTAAAATAGGTGTTGAATTAGTATTAGAAGAAAAAACTTAAAAAAATTGATATTTCAGGTAGCATACGCTACTTGTGCGTTACACGCTACATTTCGCTACATGTAGCGTAAGCTACATGCCCTGTAGCTTACGCTACTAGGGAGTTACACTGCATGTAGCGTTTTAGCTACGCTATGCTACGTAGCGTACTCTACGCGTTGCGCTGTGAGTGCTACTGAAAACACTAATCTAACTTAACTCACTCATAAAGTGAGTCATCTTTATCATTGTTAACATATGCATATTGACTGATCATCATCAAGTCCAACGGGTCCTGTGCTTTTTTGCTTCCTTTGCATGTAGTAGCCTCTCTCATAGCTTCATGTTGTAATGATAAAAGACTAGCTTCTGAAGCCCATCATAACCCAATCTATTCCGCTTGTTGGCGTGAATGAGAGAGAAGGTGCTTTGATTTCTTTCACATGGTGAGGAGGGCATTGTCTATGCGAGCACACGGATAGCAATTTGCTGCAATGTCTCTCAGTCTCTCCTATACATGGCCCACCATTTTCCTGTGAAATCGATCATTTTTTCTTGAGTTCCACATGTAGTATTAAATTATGAAAACTAATTTTTAGTTTGAATATTTAACTAATGCAACAACTCACATGACATTATATTTGTCTTTGACGATTGGCGGCCTTGCACCCAAACATACCTCATGCATCACGAAAGGTGATAATCTGTTGATGGCATTTAACATTAATTGTGAGTATAAAGCTTTTGAGGAACTCAGAGAAGAGCTAAGTGCGGAACATGTTTACCTCATTGCCAAAGTTGCCTTTCTCCAGATAATTGGGGAGTAACTTCTTATGTACCTTGTGCACCGCCTTCTTCATGCTATTTTCTTCTGTGAGTCAACGTCCGTAGTGGTACTTAGGATCTGGGAAGTATGCTGAAACTCAACATTGTGCCCATATTCACATATCTGTGCAAGAAAAGAACCATACGTGTTATGAAAATAACTAGTAAAGTATTGAAGCATATAGAAATTTAAATATAACTCATATAATTACCTACCAGCCTAATAACGTGGGTGTGCATGAATCCTTTTTCCGGCAGTCAACAATTATTTCATGCACCCATTTATATGCATTGGGGGCTTTAGTCTTGATGACTTTCATTAACCTTATGGATTCGTACAAGGAACCCATCGATGGATGTCTTATTATCCATCATCCTTAGCACTGTGTATATGGGCTCTAGAATGCCAACCACATTGCACATATTGTCCTAGAAGGAGCTGCTCAAAACAAACTCCTTGATCCTTTTAGCTATTCTCTTGCCACTTTGTTCTAGTCGGAATACTCCTTAAAGCTGACGAGCTCTCGTAGCCCCTACATGTGTTTTGGGAGGCTGTTTAAGGCGATGGATTTTGTGGCGAACCGTGTCGCTCCTAGCCGCACTATATCTCCACCCACCTTCGGTGCATCTTGGCTAATAGCAAAGTGTGGTTGTAAACGAAATTTATAATTAACCGAGCATTAGTAATCACAGCTTTCACTAAAGGCCCATCCCCTATCGCCTCTAGCATGAGATCATGCAATAGGCTGGGCACGGGGTCCAGTATAAGTGGTACTTCTTCATTAACTCCTTCCCTACCTTTACAAATGCACTCCCATTGTTCCTGACAAATTGCATGATGTTCTTCTGTCTAATGTCTTTCCTTATATCATGCATCAACCCATAGATGTAATTTGAGTTTTTAATTTGATTACTGACATTTAAGGACTTTAAGAATATGGTTCATCCCCTATAGTAGACCATGAAATTTATGACTGACATCCTAGTCGGTCCCATCCACTTGTCACACATCGAAGTGATGTTGTGCGTCTCCCATGATGGCCTTAACTCATCGACATAACGCTGCATGTCAGTGACCCCACCATCAAAATATTTCCCCATGATCTCATGTGGCATGGGTGGCATTATACTCTCACCCCCACGCGTGCAACAAGCTCGCTGTTGCATTCGCTGGGATGCGGTTGTAAAAAAAAAAAAAAATTAGCAATGAATTTTCCCACTCTCTTCCTCACATCCCCTCCACTAAATATTTCATTCACCTTCTTCTGCTTTCCTACTCCTCTTTATACATCATCAGATCCGAAGGTAAATCCGGCACCCGTATGCTAGTACTGCAGCCCAGCCCTCATAACCCTTTCCTTATACTACCCCCCGCTTCACTCCCCCGACTACTATCCCCTCCTCCACTCTCCCCGCCAGCCTCTCATGTAGACCCCTTAAAAGTGGGCCTACTTGCCTCCCACGGCCTCTCCTAATTCCTATCCCACTCATCTCGTAAGGACTCCTCAACAACACGTTTGTAATTAGGTTCTTCCTCATCATCCACCTCCACTACATCCTCGAGGTCTCATGCTGATTGCCCCAACTCATGAGCAGCACGATTGTTTCTAATCTTCACTCCTTTTCTCAACACTTCCTTCATCTACGCTCTCACCTCCTTCAGAACTTTTTGACAGTCGACTACATTTCAATGCCCTTGCACTTATTGTTCATTCAAGTGGGTCACCCCTCCACTCTTTCATATTTGGCCTCAAGAATTTGCACAGGAACTTGAATCGACTATTGGGAAGAGGGGTCCTGTACTGCCATCCCATTTCCTCATGTCATTTTCTACCTGCAAAATAACATTAAACAAATTACAACATTAACATATTCAATGTACTACATCCTTAAATATTAAGGGAAATTAACTGCCAATTAAACTGGAATTTAAAAAAAAAATTTATTTCGTAATATTTTTAAATAAAAAATTAAAATTTTTTTTTTCGAAAAATCCCCAAACCACCATTAATTTGTAGATCAAAGGACCAACATATTTGATTTCATGTTTGGACACTCAAATTGCAACTGATTTGGAATTTTTTTGAAATTCCCCCAAATTTTCTTAAATCAGGACCTTCTCCCAAATTTCCAAATTAAAGTGTATTTGATGTTTTCATCAAACACTCCTAAACACTCAAATGGGCCAAATTCACTAATGATCGTAGTGAAATGTATGGAAAAAATTATTTTTTAATATATTTTTAACTAAAATTATTATTTTCTGAAAAAATCCCCAAACCACCATTAATTTATATATCAAGTTACAAACATGTTTGTTTCATATTTGGACACTAAAATTGCAACCCATTTTGAAAATTTTGATTTTTCCCAAATTTCCCTAAATCAATCCACCTTCTTCCAAAACCCCAAATTCGAGTGTATTTGATGATGTTTTCATCAAACATTCGTAAATACCATAGATGGGGGCCAATTGACCGGTGATGGAAGTAGAATTTTTAAGAAAATTTTTATTCTTTAATTTTATAGTTAAAATATTAGTTTCTTCTGAAAAATCCCCAAACCTAAAATATTCTGTACATCAAGTTACAAACATATTTTATTTCATGTTTGGATACTCAGATTACAACCGATTTGGGAGAACTGTGAAAATTTCAATTTTCCCCAATTTCCCCCAAATCGGCCGACCTCCCCTAAACCCCAAATCGAAGTTTCAAATCCATGATTTTGCTGGTAAAACATGAAGAATCATGGATTTATAAACTTTTTCCACTGATTAAACAAGATTTACACGAAAAAAATGGATAAAAAATGAAAGAAACTCACCAGTTTGAAAACGGCCCCAAATGAGCTTTGATTGATTGTGGCTCCAAAAATGTGTTTTTTTTTCTTTGAAAGGATTGGAAATGATTGAGTGAAATCTGCAGAGGAAGAATTTTTCAAGTGGAGAGGAATAACAAAAAGGAATTTTTGGTTTTTTTGATGAAATTTTTTAACTCGGCTGTTGGTTTCCCATGGTTTGCATGATATCGATCCATATCGATTGATATCATCGATACAAACTATTTTATATAAAGGATGGGGTGTGATATATTGTAATTTATCCAATATCGCCAATATCATGCGATATCTTGCGATATTTTAGCCAACACAAAAAATTGCCATGAATGCCATAATGTGTGAGAAACTTTACTGTTAATGATAGGGAGGGTCATAGAGATGGATTTCTCTGTTGTCTTATGGTAGCATGAATTGGAAATATAGGCCACTAGACAAGGTGGTTGTTCATGGATCTCAGTACCCTAAATGCCCATGACCACTTTAGTGGGATTGGGCAGCTCGTGATCATGTTTTGTGTCATCTTGTGTGTTGGGAACCGGTGGCGAATTGGAATGGACAGTCTCTGCCATCAGGCTACCGGTGAGTTCCCTTACCCCACATGGTAGTGTACGTGTTTATCATGTTGTGCGGGTTCTTGATTTTAGACCCGGCTAGACACTTCCATTGGATGGTTGCATCAAGTCTCTATCTGGGAGTCCTATCCTGTCTAGATTTGATTGACTTGATCATGTACTAGCTTTGGCTAATCCTTAAGACCTGAGGATGTATGGGGATTTCAAAGTCCTAATGTTATGTGCTATGGTTCACTTGGCGAGGCTACACTAGTGGTTGGCATATAGGTTTGGTTGGGTGCATCCATTTGGATACAATTTAGGCCCATATATTCTAACATGAGATCCATTAATTCACTCGGGAACACTTTAGTGGGATAGATCTTGGTCATCAAACTATCCATCGAGTGGTTTTTAGTTGGGTTCAACACTTGAAAGGTTTTAGATATTTTATCGGAGTGTTTTAACCGCTATCTTTTGTTTCACCATTAAAAATTCGTTTTATCAGACTTGATGGATGTCAGACGGTTAAGATTTTAAGGTTCCATCTCTTAGGCCTGCATGTGATTTATGACCAAGGGTGGATGACATTGGTAGTGGAGGGATTTTAGTCAATTTAGGTGCATGATAGACATGATTATGAGGTTTTGATGATTTAGGGCATTACTGAAGTCTGTAGGGGTGATGAGCACGATAACAATTGCATCCTTCTGAAACCCGAATCCTTATAAATAGATCCCATTGAAGAGAGTAAATGAGAGCTTTGGATCCCTAGACGGCTCTCAGGTGCCACATCCCTAGTCCTATGGAAGGGTGTGAGTCAACTCTCTACTCTCCATCTCTTTGTTGGGATAAGATCAGGGAGATATCTTCTAAGTTTGAGAATCGGCATTTACATTCATCACACGCATGGTCTGACTTAAATTATGGTCCTTGATAGAGTGGAATGGTAGAACAGGATTCCCGTAGCCGACCCCAATTAGTTGGGAATTGGGATACAGCTTAGATGGTGATGATGATGAAGTTTTATATGGATCATGCATGGATCTTGGGGGATATTTTTGGAGTTCTATTTCATGAAGCTTTAATGCCTATCATTGAGGTCTGATGAAGTTTTATGTGGATTGTGCATGGATCTTGGGGGATATTTTTGGAGTTTTATTTCATGAAGCTTTAATGCCTATCATTGAGGTCTTTCCAAAAAAAAAAAGTGTGTGACTTTTGAGCAGAGGTTGCTGTGACTATGTTAAAGGCTTCTAAAGAAGCCTATTGGAGGGATATGTTGCTCCACGTGCACGGGTTTCATGTGATTAATTTTGAGAGGTACATGTGGAGCACACGTGTGACATGTATTTTGGTAGGTCAGATTTGATGTAGTGTTCATTCTGCATTGGAAGTTTTGTTTACTTCGAAAGTGAAGAGTGTTTAGAAGTTTTTTAGTGTCCTTGAGCTGTTGTTTGTTGTGTTTTAATTTAGGAAATAGCATTTAATTTGGGATACTTAGGGGCATTTGTTTGATATTATAGGCTTTTTTTAGAAGATTGGGGAAATATACTGACCCCTTTTTAGATGCCATATGTCCAGATTGTTAAAAAAACAAAATTTTATTTTATTGTATTTTATTATTATTTTTCCTGCAACTGGAAAAATTAGAAGAGAGATTCTTCTACATGTAATGACCTTGAGGCGATGCACCAGCAAGTAGACAGACCAGGTAATGGAGAATTGATGTCAGGTAGGCAGCTGGTTGTCGAAATTCTTCAAAGGCGATGATGAGAATTCCTGTTTTGAATTGGTCAGTGAAACAATATTTGTGAAGTTCATCCCAACTAGCTGGGACAAGGTAACACTGCTGCTGCTGCTGATGATTCTTTTGACACATGGTGCAGTTCCACACAAACTATGATTGGAGACTGTTTTGGTGAATCTCCTTAGCAGTTACTGAGTTTGAGACTGACAGTCTGTTCTGTCACTTGCTTGGTCTGAACTTTTCTGGTGATCTAAACTGTTTTCTGGACGGTTCTGTCATATCACGAATATATCATCCATTATTACATCTCGGCAGATATCTGGGAATCCAGATCTTTCTTGCATCAGTTGTTTTTCAACCTGTTCCATTTTGAATGAATTGGTTATTTCTAGACAGCTAAAAGATTATGGACATTTAAAACCCAGTAAGAGAAAATGTGTGAAAATCTGTTAAATACCATTCAATTATTCCTGCTTCCTGATAAATGTAACTTGTGGGAATATGACGTCAGTGCACTTTGCATTGTTCCCACTGTTCTTTCTTAGCTGTTTCTTTCCCTCTATCTCGCATAACCTGTCAGTATTGGCTTTGGATTGCTCAGATATTTGGTCAGGGGTCTTACAGGGGTTCAAAAGCAATGACACTGATTAAAGCATTGTCGACTGCCCGAGACATACTTCTTGAAGAACTTCAAAAGCTTAGCAAAGCCATTGATCAAACAATAGATGATTTGACTGATTTTAAATCTACATTTGGGGACGATAAATTGATTGATTCTTATTTGCGGTCTGATAAGGGTAATGCGGTTTCTGAAGGTTCAGAAACGAGAATTGTAGGGCGACAGTTGACAAGCGAGTCACGAAATGGTTTGGAAGAGGTAATATTCTGTTTGTGACTTTTAGATGTTGTAGTTTCTACATAATCTCATTATTTCTTCTGTCCTGTAGGAGAAATTAAACGGAATGGTTGATTTTGGAAGTGATGGTATGCTCCAGGCTCTATCTGAGGAAGATCTGTTGGATGCGTTCCATTCATTGGGCAACCAACTTCTATTTATCTGGAATGCATTCTTGAAGTTCCACAGGTTGGCTTTGTTCTGTATCAATTCCCTATGCTTACATTTCTACCTCTCTCCAGCAGAAAAGGTTCACTTTCTTATGATTGTGCAATCAAGGAGATTTTCATTTGCACTCTACATGCTAAAATGATCCTTAATTACCATTTTTTGCATATGGAAATCCATATTGTATTCATTAAAAGATAAGGTCAATGTACTCGTACTAAGAATTTTTGCTGGATGGTCTGAAGGCCCTTTGCTTTGATCATGCCCCAGGTTTGAGAGCTTGGAATCAGACTTAGGTGTTCCAATTGTAATTGGATTCAGTCATGACTAAAACCCAAACACAATTTAAAACTGAAATGAAGAAGAAAAATGCTATTGTGCAGCTTATGTCATAGAAGTTCTATTCAGCTCTCTCCGCTAGGTACTCATGGAAAACAAAAATGGTGACTATTGATCTAATGGTCATTGCATGGATGGCATATAGACCAAAAATTGAGTGATTGGACAACCATGGCCATCCAGTTATTATGAGTATTGCTGGTTGAATGTGGAGCGAAAACAAAAATGGTGACTATTGATCTAATGGTCATTGCATGGATGGCATATAGGCCAAAAATTGAGTGATTGGACAACCATGGCCATCCGGTTATTATGACTATTGCTGGTTGAATGTGGAGCATTGTCTGTCATTAGCTAACATTCCTTTTTTGCTGGGCAAGGGGTTGGAAGGCTGCCACAGTCCAAGTCCCTTGCTTTTGGTATATGGAATATGGACAATCCACATGCTGATCCACCAGATCAACAGTCCTGATCACCACACATTTTCCGTGCATACCATGATGTGAGCTGCATGGTAGCATTTGTCCAAGGAAAAAATTGCTAAAGTTCTAGGAGATCTTGAAACTGTTGTAACTTCGTTCGAGATTTCACAATTTAGTTTGATTATGATGCATTGATGCTATCTAGGCCTGCCAGTGTGTGGGAAAACTGGCTAACAGGCTTTTGACTGCTGTTGTCGAGAGAGTGTAACAAAAGTTGTCAGCTAGTAGATACTTTTTTTTGGTGGGCCTAATACTTTAATTAATGCTTTGCTATTGAACATGCTCATACGTTACATGTCCCTTTCAAATACATGGCCAGTATCATTCATTGATTTGAAAGACTTTAAAGAGATTTTCTTTGGAGATATAGAAAAGAGTGGAAGAAGTTTCACCCTTAGTTGCATAATCCTACTGATTGGTTGTTGCTCACACTTCGAATCATGCTTCAGTCTCACAATACTGGTCCCGCTTCCTACTTGTTACTTTTGAAACAAATGATTCTCTGCTCCTGCACCAGCCCTTTTCTACACGCTTCATGCCACTATAGTTGCACCTCCGAGGGTGGAGTTGAGGTGCGGAAATTTCAAGATCATGGGGAGCCAGGAAAGTATGAACCATGGATTTGCTAACAAAATGTCTATGGAGGTTTGTGGAAGATAGTTTGTGAAAGTGTGTTCTCTTCAGTAGATACGAAGTCCAAGAGAGAGGATGGTTCACCTCGGCATGATCCCAATATAGGGCTTCTGGGATTTGGAAGGCTGTTGTCGATACGGCTTAGGATTTTTTGCAAGATTTATCTTTTGAGGTTGGTGAAGGTTCTAGATTTAAATTCTGGGAAGAACCCTAGTATGGTAATTGGAAATTATGTGGTGACTTCACTGCCCTATATATTATTTCTTCCAGCTGGCAAGCGTTTGTTTCCATTTAGCTCAGAAGGTGGCAGAGTGGTTTGGTCTCTATGCTTTTGTTAAAATCCAAGGGATGTTGAGATAGAGGATTTCATTTTGCTACAGGTCCTTATCAAAGAGCACTTGTCTATCTCCTACTCTCAGAGATAAGTGGCATTTGAAATTCAACCCCTCAGGTAACTTTCAGGTGAAGTCTTTCGGTCGGCTTTTATGCTAACCCTATGGAGCATTAGGCTTATATTTCCACCAATAGTTGTTTTACTTGGTTGGTTATTGGTTAGGAACAAGGTTCTGTTAGTTGACATCCTTAGCAGTAGGAAAATTGCAATTACAATTGGTGATTATCTGCCTTGAAGATGTCAAGTTGACCGATCACTTTTTCATCCTATAGTCATTCAATGAAATTTTATGGCCTTGTTTGGTTTGAGTATGGTCATGCCTATGGTTGCATATAGTGTGAAGTGAAGCGGCAACAGGTTTGTTCATGCAGCGAGTGTCTTCCAAGTCTTTTGGTAGACTGAGATCGGATTTCGTGGCGTTCTGCAGCGAGTTTGGGGTAAATGGCAGGTTATCTTTGGAGATGGGGCAACAGTTATTGCTCTTATCCCAAAGAAGGAAGGGGTGGAATGCATCAAAGACTTTAGGCCGATAAGTCTTATTGGTTCTCTGTATAAGATTATAGCAAAAATCCTGGCAATGAGATATAGAAATATTCTGGGTTGATTGATCTCTAAAGAACAAGGGGCCTTTATGGAAGGGAGGCAAATTCTGGAAAGTTCCTTAATAGCCAATGAAATTGTTAACTCGTGGCATAAGGAGGGTATTAGTGGGGTAGTTTGCAAGCTAGATTTGGAGAAGGCATATGATGATGTCAACTGGACTTTTCTAGACTACTTATTGGGGTGAATGGGTTGTGGAGTAAAATGGAGAAATTGGATGAAGGAATGCGCGGGGTTAGCAAAGTTCTCTATTCTTGTTAAGAGTTCCCCCCAGGGTTTCTTTAAATCTTCTAGGGGCTTGAGACAAGGAGATCCGCTCTCCCCTTTCCTGTTTGTTGTAGTGGCTGAAGCTCTCGGTAGAATGTTGGCTAAAGGGGTTTCAGAAGGTCTATTCTACGAGTTCAAGGTGGATCGAGGGGAGTTTTAAGTATCACACCTGCAGTTTCGGACGACACCTTAATTTTCTGCGAAGCAGAGGTTTCCCTAGTTTATAACCTTCTGAAAGCTATATTTTGTTTTGAATCTGTATCGGGTATTTCAGTAAATCTTTTCAAATTTGAATTGTTGGGCATAGGGATGCCAAGGAAGGATATAGAAGATTTTTCCTGGGTGTTTGGGTGCAAGGTGGGTTTTTTCCCTTCCACTTATCTCGGTCTCCCGCTATGTATTGGTAAAATCAACAAGTTGCTTCGGAACCCAATTATTGATAGATTTGATAGAAGATTGTCACTTTGAAAGGGGAGACACTTATCGTTGGGGGGCAGCATACTTCTTATTAAAACAACATTACCTCATCTTCCATTGTATTTCATGTCCTTGTTCAAGTGCTCGAAAGGTGTGCTAGCAAAATTGGAAAAGTTGAAGCACATGCACATTCCATTATATAGAGGGCTGAGTGTTTGGAGAGCGATTTTGAGTCTTAAGGAAGTGGTGTTTTGTGTGGGAGATAGATCTAAGGTGAGGTTTTGGAAAGACATTTGGTTAGGTCACAATCCCTTGCTGAACCTCTTCCTACGGTTGGCTCTGGTGTCTTCAGATTTAGAGATTTTAGTCAGTGGCTGCTTCAATGCTTCAGGGGGTAGTTGGGTTCCTCCATGTAGGAGAGATCTTCTCGAAGATGAGTTTGAAGAACTTTTGGCTCTTCTTTAGCTTCTCTCGGGTATATCTATTGCAGGTGGCAATGACTCTATTCGCTGGCTCCATTCCAATCCCAGTAAATTCTCAGTCAGGTCTCTTTATCTTCTCTTGTCTGGCGGTCAGTCGGGTGAACCCAAGGCGCATACTTTTCCTATTTGGTTCTATGGGGCCCCGTCAAAGGTGGTAGCGTTTGGGTAGCTTGTGGGGTGGAATAAGATTCTTACGGTTGATAACTTGCAGAGAAGGGGATTTATGACCGTGAATGTGTGTTATCTTTGCTGGAGGAATGCTGAATCAGTGGATCATTTGTTTCTTCACTCCCTTTTTGCGAGAGATCTTTGGTCTAGCATGCTAGACCATCTTGGAGTTAGCTGGGTGATGCCGGAGTTGATTGCTGATTTTTTCATTCAATGGCATGACATGGGGTTGGTAGCAGCTTCCAGGAGGAGATGGATACCGTTCCTTTTGGCTGGATTGCGAGCTTTATGGGCTGAAAGAAACAATAGGTGTTTCCAAGAGTTGTGCAGATTTGCCACGGATGTGTTTCTTAAAACAATGACGTTTGTCGTTGAGTGGATGGGCCGATGTCTTTGTTTTTTCGTTTTCTGTTTCATTTGTTCCTGTAGGTTTTTCCTTTTTCTTTGTATTCTTTCGGCTTTGCTGCTCTCAATAAAGTTGTTGCTTTTCAGAAAAAAAAGGTTCGTAAAAGCAAGGGAGCGAGTAAGCATCTGTTTCAAAATGTTAGCAAGTATAAATGGCGAAGAAGAGGGAATAGGAGCATGAGTTCGTAGTACGATTAAAAGGATTGTGCAACATTGTGCTAAGATTTATTGTCATGGTTGTCACCTCCTATAATGGGGAGTTAAGGGAAAAGGGAAGTTTATTCTTTGGAACCTTTCCTTTAAATAGGTTGTATGTTAGTGTTGGAAAGAACGAAGTAATCGCACGTGTACCATGATAGGTCTAAATACTTAAAAGCCATGTTCCAAAGAGCCCAAAATAGTGACATTTCTTGGGCTTTAGTTCTAACAGCTCATTTGTGGGTTGTAAAAAGGAAGATATTTTGGGGATTTGGTTAATGTTATGTAAGTTAGGTGGTTGGACTGTTTTAAATAGCATACTCTACATGAGTGGTTTAATATCGGTATCGATGCATGTTTTTCACCCTTGGGATACAAAAACATATTAGTATCGCATATGTTGCAAAATGCATTGCTGTTTTTGGGAAGCATTGGGAAGTCGATCAAATTTGTCAATGAAACCTCAAGGGATGCTAAAAAAGGAGATTATAACACACTTCGAACTCAAAAGGTCACAAAAAACAAGTACACATAATAAGTTTCCTTTGTACAAGGTCATAAACTATGCTGCCAAACAAAAGTGACAAAATTATATCCAAGATTAGTTCATATCATTTATAAATCACAGAAGACATGTATAACAACACAACCAGTACATTTAAAAGCCAAAAAAGAAGTAAAAATATACATGTGCCCTCATTACACCTGTGCAGTCGTGCCTAAGACCCACATAGAGTTATGCGGCGGCTCCAAGTCATCATCTCCATCTCTATGGGGGTGGTCATAGTATTGCTTCACGAATCGGTAATGTTGTGCCCAGGTCATAGTAGAATGATACCAATTAAGATACTCTCTCTGGTATCGTTGATGCTCATCATCTCCGAATTGGATCAACACGCCCATCTAGGGGTATCGCGTAATTATCATCGTCTGTGGTAGAGATGTGGATTTGGAGCTAGACACTGGCTGAGTATATATTCAACTCCTAGATACATTTGCTCATCTAGAGCTTCCCTACCTGCCATCATGGAGCCCATTCTTTGTGATAAAGACTCGACGCCACTTAGCTATTTCTTCTTATAATGATCACACTTATTTTTCGGTTGAGAAACCTGTATTGGGACAAGACGACAACCATGATCTTCGTCCTGGGCGGCGTGCTCCTTATCTACCCATTGAACAAGCTAAGAGGCTTTTGAATCTAACTCTTGCTTCGGACATCATCGTCATGATCACCCTATTGCCGCTGCCACCATCACCATCACCACCATTGTAGCCACCTTTGTCGCTCTTTGTGTTGCTACTGCTATTGAAGATAGTGTGCCACTACGTATCCCATGAGATCCTGATGCTTAGTTGCCTCCGAAACCCTTGACAATGGGTCGAAAGCTTTGGGGGGAGATCTTATCTCCATCAATGTCTATGCCCTATGTTGCTACCTCCTTTGCTATCCTCGAATCCAGTCGGTCATCTACTTGATTCAGATTTGACTTAACCCACTCATGTGGGTCATTTGTATCCCTTCATAAAATGCATTATGACTGATCATCATGAGATCTAGCGGGTCCTCTTCTTCTCTTCTTGCACCTTTTTCCTGAAATCAAATGTCTTCGTACTGACAATACTTTGGAATATATGTCAAATAACTTTATTGCTTACCTCACATCCGGTGGCATTATTTATTAGACTTAATGGACTTACCCTAATAAAAGGGGTTGCGGAATGGAAGAACCGACACCTCCTTGAGGTAGTGAGATCTCTCCTAGCCCACATGAATGTCCCCAAATGCTTTTGAGGTTGTGTTGTGCTTACAGTATGCCATTTTGTTAAACCGGCAGCCATCATCCATTCTACATGGACAAACACCATTATCTATACTATTCCTCCCTAATGGTGTTCCCTTCCCTTTGCGTGCCCCCCCTCCCACCCCCCCCCCCCCCCCCCCCCCCGCGCGCGCGCGCCTACACAAAAAAAAAAAAAGGACCCACGGTCCGATAAACTTGATACTCATGCTACAAAGTCCATCTTTCTTAGGTATTCTCGTACACCAAAGGGTACAAATGTATTGATCCTCATACTAGTAACAAGTCGTTACATTTTTTTTTTTTTTTTTGAAGATATTCCTTATTTCTTGCTCTTCCCGTGTGGGGAGGATCGATTTGAGCTTTCTTAAGTAACCTCCAGACCTTTGGATGCACCTCTTTCATCTTCTCTAACTTCACTGTCTCAAGGTGATAGAGATGAGCCATGTACTTCACGTTTACCACACTTTACTTCGGCTGAGGATCTTGCACTTGTGCTACCCATCCGACATCGACCATCCTATTGCTCTTAGGAAAAGTACACGTTCCTACACTTTACACCATTTTTGTCTCTTACCACCATCTTAGCCCCACCTCATATGCTTATACATAAGTTCTATCCTAGGAGATGGTCCCTAAGTCACACCATGTTGCGCTGGCTCATCCTGGGTGGCACCACGCCATGAAAGAAGAAATTGGTGCTTTGCTTGCATATAGTCTCGTCTCTCTGCCTTTTAGAAAACGAACAATTGGCTTGGTGGGTAGACTCTACTAAATACCAACCTAATGGCTCAATTGAGCGTTTAAAGGCATGACTTGTAAGCGAAAGGCTACACCTAAACTGCTGACTCGTACTAAAAAACTCTCTTGTTGCTAAACTAAGCTTGGTGCAAGTTTTGATTTTTATTGAAGCTAATGGGTCCTGGATCCTATACTAGTTGGACGTCAAGAACACTTTCCTAAATGATGACTTAACCGAAGAACTATACATGAAGCAACCACTTGGGTTTGTTGCCCAGGGGGAGAAAGGGAAGGTGTGCAAGCTGCGGAAGGCTATTTATGGATTGAAGCATTCTCCCCACGTGTGGTTTGAAAAATTTCATCGTGCTGTGGTGGAATTTGGCTTTCACAGGTGCACATTGGATCACCCGGTTTTTATAAAGCAGAACTATAGAGGGATGGTAGTATTAAGTCTACGTTGATGACATAATCATCATTGGAAGCGATGAAGTTGGCATTTTGGAAACAAACATGACATCAAGAATCGGTTCCAGACCAGGGGTCTTGGCCATCTACAGTATTTCCTAGGAATTGAAGTGACCCGATCATCCTGGGATTAACCTATCCCAAAGGAAATATACTCTGGATTTATTGGAAGAAACTGGGCTTCATGGGATGTAAACCATATGATACTCCAACAGACCCAAATAGCAAATAGTTGGACAATAAAGGTGAGTTCTTTGATAATCCGGAGAGATACAAAAGGCTTGTTGGAAAACTAATCTATTTGACAGTTGTGGCCCAACATATCATTTGTTGTTGGCATGGTGAGCAAATTTATGCATCAACTGCAGGTTCAACACTGGGATGCAGTATTACGTATTCTACAATATCTGAGAAATGCTCCAGATTAAGGCTTTTCTTAAAGCCTAATAGACATCTTCGAATCGAATCTTATGCAGATGCGGATTGGGCTGGTTCAATGACAGACAAGAAATCCGTTTTCAAAATTGCAATTTCATGTCAAGGTGCATAGTTGGGTATCCAAATTGAACTAAAATGTACACTGATAAAAGATGGTGTCTATGTTTTAACCTAGATTTAGCTCTTTGCTGTTTTAGCTGATTGAAAGTGTCATGCTATCATTTGCAATTCTACAATTAGTCAATAGTTTGTTGTGGCAATATCTGCATTTATTGGTCCAGTGGGTGGCAATTTGAAGTTAAAGCTTTGTTTCAAGATCAATGCTTCCTCAGAGTTGATTCTGAGATCTCACTTTGGTGTATTTGTGTTATATTCTGTGTGTTTATTCTCAGGCATGCAATATTCAACAACTAATACATTGTTCCCTTCAGGACTAACAGAGCAAGGATTCTAGAATTTCTTCGTGATGTATGGGCTAATGATCGCAAGGCTGAGTGGTCAATATGGATGGTGCACTCTAGGATTGAGGTTCCACACCGCTATTTGAGAAGTGGAGTTGATGAGGCTTCTCACCATAGTGTCCTTGGAAGAGTCCCGCTTCCACGAAAGTCCAGTGATGATGTAATGTTTTATATATGCTCCCAAAAATTCATTACATGTTTCATAAATATTATTGTAAGAATTTCCCAGATTGTTGTAGTAGTAGAGTCATGCCGTAGCATGTCTGAAGAATTTTGTTAATGACAATAGGCATTATCATCAATGACACAATTGTAACATGGCATGTAAATTTCTTTCCTATTCTTTCATGCAGCCAACACAAACTGCGGTCACACGCGCTGAGCTTCATCGACGTAGTATTGGACAGATGAAGGTTAAACCATACACTAACTGATTATTAATCGTTACATCTTTTTTTTGTTGTGGCCCGGTTGGGGAATCTGACAAATGTGTTCAATGCAGATTAACAATCAATCAATTCAAGACATGCAAATTTTTGCGGATCCTTCTCGTATTCCAGTTATTCTTGTAGAACAACATGTCATGAATGCTCCACTGCGTACTGCTAGCAGCAATTCATCCCTAGGTCCTTTGGACCAGAAAGATATGTCAACTACACCTACTGGAGCTGGGGGGAAGTTCATACCTAAGTTCTTGGGTGCTGGCCCACAAAAAGGTGGTCGTGTCTTGAGAGCTGTTATCTTCGTGCATGGATTTCAGGCATGTTCCTTTACCATGGATGCAAGAAATGTTTCCATATGCATTTCCTTGTCTTTCATCCTAGCAACAACTTGCTTCTGTATAGTTACCATATCTATAGAAAGAAACTTTACTCAACACCACCAACCAAACATCTCATTTTTGAAAGGAAATATTGTCTCTCCTCAATTTTATGTGTTTGCATCTTCATTTCTACATTGACAAAAAGAACTGAAAATTGATGTTCAATTGATCATGAGATGTGTGGCTTATATTTTAGTTTGGTTCAAACATGTTTACTTTATCTTCTAACTTAATCATCCCAAAGGAGTTTTTCTATTCAAGTTAATAGTTCAAACAACAAATAGTATACATATGCCCATTTACAAATATTTGGTGCTGCATCATTGTCCAAAGCATGGTTCAGTTGACTCTTTCTTTCTTAACTCGACCTACACGTAAATAGGGACATCATCTGGATTTACGGCTTGTTCGGAATCAATGGCTTTTGATAGATCCTGGAGCAGAATGTCTCATGTCTGAGGCAAATGAAGACAAGACATCTGGAGACTTCCGAGAAATGGGTGGACGGTTGGCTGAAGAGGTGACTTCTTTCCTTAAAAAGAAAATGGACAAAGCCTCAAGATCTGGAGGCTATAGAAACATCAAGCTTAGCTTTGTCGGGCATTCCATAGGAAATGTCATCATAAGAAGTGCCTTAACGGGTATTTATACATTGCCAGAGTTCTTTTTCTCCATGGTGATTTATTTCATTATACCTACTAGTCATCTTGTGTTTACTTGTGCTTATCATCTCAGAGAACGTGATGGTGCCTTATTTAAAATACCTTTATACCTACATGTCCGTGTCTGGGCCACACTTGGGGTACCTGTACAGTTCAAACTCTTTGTTCAACTCTGGGTTGTGGCTTCTGAAGAAGCTCAAGGGAGCTCAGTGCATTCACCAACTCACTTTCACTGATGATCCAGATCTCCAGAACACATTCTTTTACAAGCTTTGCAAGGTATTAAATACTAATTATATGCTAAAATAAGCTTTTTCTTTAATAAATCTTCTGGATCAGGATGATTTGCTTGTAATCTGCATAACCTTGAGGGCAGGAGGGTTGAGGGGTGGAAATTGGGTTGGCCATTCTCATGTACAACACACACGGATGCATGCATGTGTGCCCTAATGTTTATTGCTTCATTTTCAAGGCTTAAAGAGTCCTAATATGGTTTCCTTAACTTTTCCAGCAGAAGACACTAGAGTACTTCAACAACATCATCTTGATTTCATCACCACAGGTATTCTTATCTGTCGTACTAGGCCTAATTAGCAAAAAATCTGTTTCTTGTTGTTTTTCTTTTTCTTTTTCCTTGAATTTTCGCTTATCTTCCAAAGTTGGGTGCATTTCTCTCAAATTTCCTAGTGGCTGTGATGCCCTCTTTTTTGTGGTGGTAGCTTGCACATGAAAACAATTTTTTGTTGTTTGTGTTCAAGGCTTCTTTCTCGACTGCAGGGCCATCTAGGTCTCAGTTCCTCTGCTCCATTACCATGTTGTTATTATGTGACGAACTGCTACCGTCATGCACATTGATTGCATCATTCCATGAACGTCTCTATCATGCATCTGGCTCATATAAGGTGATTTTGATTGTCAATTTGATGGGGGCCACCACGTGGTTGGCAATACTCCAATGGTCGGATTGCCTGTGGCCTCAAGGACTTCTCTCTAAAAAAAAAAAATCAAAACAGAGCAACTGTCTCCACTCTACATTCAGTAGGCAGACTCATAACAATTCGATGTTCAGAGTTTTCCAATTGCTGCTAGTTTTTGTGTATAGCCATTCATGTGGTGGCCTGCCAGATGAAAATTCCAGATCACCATACATGTTTGCCACTTATGCAATGAGGAAGGAAATGCTTGGAGCTTTTACGAAAAATGAGGCATGAGAGCTTCCTCATACCATAAAAGGAAAACTACTTCCACACATTTTGTTATCTTTTTTAACTTCCATCCATTCTCACCTTAAAAGCTCTCCCCCTTGACACATTTTCAGGATGGCTACGTGCCATACCATTCAGCCAGAATCGAGTTGTGTCCAGCAGCAGCCCTTGACTACTCAAAGAAGGGACAGGTCTTCATGGAAATGCTAAACAACTGCCTGGATCAGATCCGTGCCCTGTCATCAGAGAAACGCACATTCATGCGCTGTGATGTCAACTTTGATACTTCCTCTCAGGGCAGGAACTTGAACACAATCATTGGCCGGGCTGCACATATTGAGTTCCTAGAAGCAGACATATTTGCAAAGTTCATAATGTGGTCTTTTACAGAATTCTTCTGTTGACTCACTGTCAAGAACTTAACCCTTGTACTTTTATTTAAACTGTTAATCCTGCCTTTCTTTGACCTCCTCTCTTCTCTACCCATCTCTATACCAAGTGTAAGTGAGCGATGCATGGTTCTACTTCGAGTTGGAAGCCAACTTTTGTTAAAGAGTTGTTGCTTGGGGTAGGAGAGAGGCATTGTAAAATATAGGAACAACTAGCTAGTTTTATTACCGCAAGAAAGATTTTTTTTTTTTCTTTCCTTTTTCTCCTGTTTTGTTGTGAGTTTTGTTAGAAATGTAATTTTAAGCCTGTGTAGCTAGTCAGACTTCACTGATTGTGATTCAGCCATTGTTATGTTTATTAGGGTTGGGGTGGTGGTGCATTCACATTGGTGAGGTGATCCTTCAAAGAGCTTGATTGGAACTCAGGGGAGGAGAGGGGAAGCTATGTATTTGTTAGGCTTCTATAGCATCATAGAACAACGATGCTCTTATAAACTCATTTTCTGGAATAAAATTGGCATCTCTTTTTTTCCATTACCCTCTCCATGCAATGCTTACTAGGACCAACTTCATAAGAAGCTTTTATTTGCTTTTTGTCCAGTCACTTGAGAAACCTATAATAATTGCTGAAAGTTCTACAGAAAGCTCTTTTTAATGGCCACTTTGGGATTCTTTAAGAAGTTTTCACGGAATTGTGAAGCTTTTTGTGACATACAAATGAAATGCAATATAAAGAATAGACATGGGAAACAGAAACGTTTGAGAATACTTTCATTTTCATTAGAAATTTATCATTGAGCCATTTCCTTTTTCCAACGTTTAGTAGATCATGGAGAAGCTAATTGAAAATGCATTTTAATCATTTCTTTTCAAAAATGGCTAGGCTTGCTTTTCACTAGAAGAACACAATGGCAGAAAAAAAAAAGAAAAATAGAGGCTCACCAGGGAAATGTAAAACAATTTATTGAGTTAAAATAATGGACATGTAAACAATGAATAACAAATGATATGGATGAGAATGAAATTCATTTATGCCAAAATGGAACCACATCCTGTGTTGGGCGTATTGTTTGCCCTTGACCCTGGCTAACTGTTTACACGATGAATGGAACTTTTTGTCATTAGTGGCATTTATGCTTGTATTCTTCTTTTGTATGATGACACAAACATGGATTTTTTTTTTTTTGTAAACGATTTGTAGTTGATCATTTTGGGTTAACTCCTTAGTTGGCTCAATGATTATCCTCCTCCTCAAACGATTGCCAACAAGGAAGATCTCTGACAATTGCCTGCATCACGACCCATCGTGGGTATATGCTTCTGTCGTGCTAGGGCATCCCAAATCTCCTAACAGAGGGAGATGTTGTCTGGACAGACGTCTGTCCAAGATGCCCGAAATCCTCCCCTCACTTGAATCAATATGTGCGGTGGGGGAAGAAAGTAGGCGGTGACACCAACTCTCTGAATATGCAAACAGAATCACATCCTGGGAGATAAATCAGTAAGATGCTGTCCCAATGAATGTACTGGCAAATGAAGGAATGAGGTGTGATACTAAGATGCTCCACAGCTGGACCCGTCGAAAGATGACAAGGGTCCTTCAATGAGGAGCCAAATCGCAAGTAGAATTGAATAGGACAGTGAACGTCAAATGGCTAAATTGGAGGAAGACGGTGAGAAGGTTCAATCGATGTGCCAAATCACAAGCAGAATTAAAGAGTCCGGTCATCACACCACGTCACACCACTGACGATGTGACATGGTTGCAGACCTTTATGACTACGTGGATCAATATAAAGGCTCCAAACAGGGTTTTTCTGTTTGGCGGCGGCCAACAGAGGATCTAGTCTCGTAACAAGTTTGGATCCTCTGTTGGCTTCCAAGCAGCAACTAGTATTATGGCTAAGTCCTAGAGGGGGGATTATTAGTGAAATTGCGCCGGGTGGTCTAACACGACACCCTATGCATATACGTGTGTGCGGAAGCTTAAAGAGCAACTAGAATTATGGCTAAACCAATAGGAGGGGGTGATTAGGACTTTTTTGAAATTCTTTTCGCCTACTTACTCAATTCAACAAATTATACTAAGTAAGCAAGAACACTTTGGCTTCCAAGCCTAAGTGGGTCCAATCACACGACTAGCATATGGTTAAGCAATAAACAATCCTAGTCTAAGCATGCATAGGTAAATAATTGATTTAACTAATTAAGCTCCTAACCTATGCAAACTATGTAGACTTATGAGAATGGATCAATGAGCTCAAGTCTACACAACTAGTGAAAGTACATCTTGTGTGTGGATGTGCTTAATTAGTGCCTAGTATACATTCCTATCAAGCATTCATAATTAAACAATTAAACTAACAGTGCTAAGATAATAATGTGCTCAATTCAATCACAAACACAAGCATGTATAGTGGTTCGACTTTGGGTCTACTCCACTCCTCGGTTCAAGTACTCAACTCCTTTGAGCACACCGGCATTCACTATCGGAGGTTTTAAATGAGGTTCACCTCTCAACCTTTACACGGAGGTTTTAAATGAGGTTCACCTCTCAACCTTTACACGGAGGTTTTAAATGAGGTTCACCTCTCAACCTTTACACGGAGGTTTTACCGGTTCACCTCTCAACCATAATCGGAGTTTTGGACAAAGGGTTAACTCTCAACCCAAACGGAGTTTTGGACATAGGCTAACTCTCAACCCGACGCACGTTCACTCCTGTGTCGGAGGCTCCCCATTGGAGACTTAGTTTAGGCCCGGCTAACAGGCCAAGGAACGACTAACGTCCCTAGATCGAGTTTGACAAACAAACTCTAAATGGACTCTCAAAAAGGACAACCTTACTTGTCGGATGAGCCCCTTGTTTAGCGCCGGTTCGGGTTGTTTGATCTCCGCTCTCCCGCGCTTCAATCAGCTTCCCTTGCTCCCTTGATCATGTTGCCGTTGCGTCGCCAATGCCTCAGCTACACTTGATCAAACACCTTGTATGTGATGCCTTTAAGATGCCCAAGGTGATAGGAGGATGGTTGAATCTCCTACATGGGATATGTAGCTTGTTCTAACTAGGAGATTCACCTAGAGGGTCTTCTAGAGGTCTTGAACAAGAGATATGCCTATGTGGTGTTTCACCTCTAGAATTGAGAGAGGAATCAAGTCATCTCTAGTTTGCATTTGAATGCCCTCACTTGTGTTTAAACACAAGGGATATGACTTGAAACTCCTCTTCTTTGAGGCCCCAAAAGATGTACAAAAGGTGTGGGCAATGGGCTCTCAAAAACCTCTCACATATGCTAAAAAACCGAGCTCCTTATATAGGAAAAATGAGCTCCAACGGTCATAAAACGGGCAAAAAACGGCTCTGCCGACCATGTCCCGACCAGTCCCGACCGGTCGGACAAAGGCCAAGAGAAGACAAGGAGGTTGCTGTCTTGGGGGAAAGACTGCCCGACCGGTCAGTCCCTTGCTTGTTTCAACACAGCAAGCTGCTGTGGGTCTGGCAACCTGGCCGACCGGTCTTGACCGGTCGGACCAGTCCAGCCGACCGGTCCCGACCGGTCGGATAGGCTTGGGATCAGCTCGGTTGTTTGCTGACCCATGAATCCTTCAACCCCCTCATATTGGCCAAGGTTTGGGTGTTCTTTTGGGACACCTAGGGCCACACTATGATGACTAAGAGTATTCCTAAGATGGTCAAGGTCATCAAAGAGGTTAGGGGTTGGGTTTTGGTCAAGGTTAGGGCACCAAGGCATCACTTTTACCTGTTACTTCTTCCTTGATGCAGCAGGGGTCATCTGAGTCTTTGGTCTTTGTCTTCATTAGGCTCAACCGACACTAGACTCACTGACGTAAGTGATTGACAAACAAGGTGCACTAGTATGCCATAGAAAAGTGCACTAACAATTAGGACCTTTTAAAATCTTTTCGCCTACTTATGTAATTTATCAATTTAAACTAAGGGGGCCATTTGGTATCTCTACTCTAATTCAATAAGAGCTTTTTTAATAAGAGTTATTTCAATAAGCTCTATTTATTCTAGCTCTTGTTTTAAATAAGCCCGTTTGGTAAAATCTCAAAGAAAAAAAAAAGCTCTTATTTAAAATAAGCACGTTTGGTAAAACTTTCAAATAAGAGTTTTTTTAAGGGTAATTGACGTCATTTTTAAAGATTACAACAACTTAAATATAAGAGCAATCCAAATGGTTGTTTGGGTGGACCGTTCATCATGTGGGGCTAGCATCAATGCTAATTGTCCTTTATGTGGGGCCCCTCAATGTCCACTACTAATCACCATCACGTGGACTCCACATTTGATGCGTCCATAGTGTGGGCCCTACCTTTGAAGTGTATTGTCCATCATGTGGGGCCCAGTTTTGATATACCATTCATCGTGTGAGGTGCACCTTCTATATGGATCATCCATCATACGGCCCACTTTGGATATGGGTCATCCATCGTGAGAGACCTTGGATGTGGACTGTCCATTAGGTGGGGCCCACTTGATATCAACTGTCCATTATGTGGGGCCACACTTTTATGTGAGCCATCCATCATATGAAGCCCACTCCGTCCATTATGTGGGTCCACCTTGATGTGGACCATTCTTTGTGTGGGGCCCTGCCTTCATTATGGGCCGTTCATCATGTGAGCCCATCTTTGATATCAACTAACCATCATGTGGGCCCACCTTCAATGACCATCATCCATCGTGTGGATCCCACCTTTGATGTGGACTGTCATTTAAATGGGACCTACTTGATGTGCATGTTCCGTCATGTTGGGCCACACTTTGATGTGGGCCATCTATCATGTTGGGCCTACCTTTGATGAGAACCTTTCATTACGTGGGCCCACCTTCAATATGAGTCATTCATTATGAGAGGCCCATCTTTGATGTCCACCATCCATCATGTGGGTCCTACATTTGTTGTGGACCACTATCATGCGGGGCCCACATCAAGTAGGTAGTCCATCATGTGGGACCCATTTGATGTCCACCATCCATCATGTAGGTCCCACCTTGGCTGTGGACTGTCCATCATGTGGGGTTCAACCTTCAATATGGGTTATTCATCATGTAGGCCCACCTTTAATGTCAACCTTCCATCATGTGGTCCCACATTCAATATCTACCATCCATCACTTGGATCCTACCTTTCATGTGGAACATCCATCATGTGGGTCCCACCTTTATTATGGACCATTTATCATGTGGGGCCCACTTGATGTGGATAGTCCATCATGTGGGACCCACCTTTGATGTCCAACATCCATCATGTAGTTCCCACCTTTGCTATGGACCATCCATCATGTGGGGCCCAACCTACCTTCAATATGGGTCATTCATCATGTGGTCCCACATTTAATGTCAATCTTCCATAATGTGGTTCCACATTTAATGTCCACCATCCATCATGTGGGTCCCACCTTTGCTATGAACCGTCCATCATATGGGGCCAACTTGATGTGGATAGTCCATCCATCATGCGGGGCCACATTTTAATGTAAGTCATCCATCATGTGGGACCCACCTTTGATGTTCATTGTCAATCATGTGGGGCGCAACCCTCAATATGGGTTGTTCATCATGGGGGGCCCACCTTTGATGTGACCATGCATTATGTGGGCCCACCTTGATGTGGAAACCCATCTTTAATATAGGTTGTTCATCATGTGGGCCCACCTTAGAGATATTTTAAAGAAGAGAAGAGGGTAAGATGGGAATTACTTAAAAAGTTTAAGGACAAACTTGTCCAAAAATTAATTAAAAAGGTCTACCTGCTTAAGCTAAATAACCTCTTAAAGAAAAAGTGACCTCCCCATCACTTATTATTTAAGATTTTTTTTTGCTAGTTTCTAAAAAAATAAGCTCTAAAATGAAAGCTTTACCAAACTGTCTATTTTCATAATAAGAGCTTATTTTTTTAGAATAAGCAAATAAGCTCTTATTGATAGATTTGCCAAACGCCCCCTAAGTAAATAATTAATACTTAGCTTCCAAGCTTAAGTGGGTCCGATCACAAAGCTAGCATATTATAAGCAATTAAACAACCTAGCCTAAGCATGCATAGATAATCAAATGATTTAACTAATCAAGCTCCTAATCTATGCAACCTATGTAAACTTATGAGAATTGATCAATAAGCTCAAGTCTACACTACTTAGTGAAAGTACATCTTGTGTGTGGATGTGCCTATCTAGTGCCTATCTAGTGCCTAGCATATATTCCTATCAAGCATTCATAATTAACAATTAAACATACAATGCCAAAATAACAACATGCTCAAAACAATCACAAATAGAAGCATGTATAGTGGTTCGACTTTGGGTCTACTCCACTCCCGTGTTGGAGGCTCCTCCTTGGAGATTAATTTAAGCCCGACAAACGTGCTAAGGAACAACAAACGTTCCTAGATGTTTAGGCTCGACAAATGTGCCAAAGATCGACAAATGACTCTAGTTCGAGTTTGACAAACAAACTCTACACTCAATTTCCAAAGGGAAAAGAATGGATGAACTCTCAACAAATTGACAACCTTACTTGTTAGATGAGTCCCTTGTTCAGCGCTGCTTTGGGTTGCTTGATCTCTGCTCTCTCGTGCTTCAATCAGCTTCCCTTACTCCCCCGATCGTGTTGCCGCTGTGTCGCCAATGCCCCAGCTACACTTGATCAATCACCTTGCATGTGATGCCTTTGAGATGCCCAAGGTGATAGGAGGATAGGTTTGAGAACACTACAACTGATGGGAATGAGTTGCCTAGAGTTGCTCACCTACAAAACATCTCATCTTAGAGCTTTGGATAATGATTTGACTATCAAGAAAGATCCAAATTCTAGAGATCAAGAGAAGGCAAAAGTCATCTTCTTCATGAGCTTAGAATGCTCAATTCTTGTGTTAAATCACAAGGAAGATGCCTTGCAAAGGTTAGGAATTAAGCCTTTAATGGTCTCCAACAATGGTGACTTCAATCATCTCAAAAACCTTCTTCTTACCCCTCAAATTGAGCCAAGCTTTTATATAAGAAAACTCCCAACGGATATAAAACGGTTATAAACCGACTCTGTCCAACCGTCGACCGACCAGTTGGACTAGGGTCCTCGACCAGTCGGGCAACCGGTCGTATTAAGTAGCCAAGGATGAAATGGTTGATGTCCATTTTAGATCGGTTGCCGACCGGTCGGACAGACCGGCCGATCGGTTGGACGACTGGTTGAATTTAAAGTCCATAGATAGATTATTTGCTGTCCCATTCTGTCCTATTGTTGACCGGTCGGGCGACCGGTCAGGCATGTATTTCTGCTGCATTATATGTTTTGTTTTACAACAAAACAAGCAACCTTGGCCATACTTTTGGTGATCTTATGGGACACCCAAGGCCAATCTAAGATGACTAAAAGCATGCCTATTGGGTCAAGGTCATTTAGAGGTTATGGTTTTAGATATGTTCAAGGTTAAGGCTCACCAAGGCATCTCTTTTACCTGTTTCTTCTTCCTTGATTAAGTATGTCCATCTTGAGTCTTCGATCTTCGTATTCATTAAGCTCAACTGATACTAGACTCATTGACCTAAGTAATTGACAAACAAGGTGCACTAGTATGCCACAGAAAAGTACACTAACAATCTCTCCCTTTGTCAACTACTTACGAAAACCTAACCTATCAAAACAAAATACATGTATAAGAGATTACATTGATAATAAAATAAATATAGGACTCTTGACATGCCTAACTAAGCAGCTCCTCTTCAGTTTACTCCCCCATAACCTGTCAATCCCTGTATTACAAAACATAGCAAACTAGTTTTGGTAGAATTGATATTTCTCACTTTTTTTGTCAACAATTTACAAACTATTCTCTCCCCCTTAATGATATATCAATTAAGGTTAATGTAAGAGTAGATAGTATGTAGTAGTTATAATTATAACACATGTTAACAAGGAGAGTATATGATGCATGAACTTTAAAACATGGAGCATGCAAAAGAACATGATTAACAAGAAAATGTAACTATCTAGGCATAGTTAATTATGCATAATTGGTCACATATATACATTAAGCAATCAAAGCTCAAGGGCTTATGGCCGAATCAACCAAACTCCCCAAATGCTACATCATGACCAAACCTAAGCAAAGATTAGCATACAATAAAAGATGAAATTCAGCAAGATTAGCTAATCTAAGCAGGATGATAGTCTAACAGCAAATATACTAAATAAAAGCAAGGCTAAACTACCACATTTGGGCAAATGAGGCTTGAATCCTCTGATTTGCCCATACACACAAAAATGAGGCTGAAATCCTTAGATATATCTATAGATCAATTTCTAACTATCCTTCTAACTATGTTTAGTTTGATTAGCCTAAAGGTAACTAATTTTCTCAACACCATCATAAAATGTAGCATGAGGTGAGGGGTTGGGAACTCCTACTCGCAGAAGGGAAAGTGGTCGGGATCCTCTCTTAGATTATGGGGAAGAGGGGTAGTGATGGAAGCCATGAGAATTCTAACTGGTTTTTTGCTCCCATCACTAGAAGAGTCACTATATTTGGAATCGGACTCCTTCGTATCATCCCAAATGGCAACCATTGCCTTTTTACCTTTCGGTTTAGGCCATTTTGGATAATCCAGGGTAATATGGCCATGATGACCGCAACCGTAACATCAGATAGATTTGGATTTGGATGATTTTCCTTTATTTTTGTCATCCTTCTTGTCACGGCTACTCTCTTTATCAAATTTGAGGAATCATTTGATTTTCTATTTATCTTTTCTTCTTCATCTTCCTCATCATCACTATCTTTTTTCTCCGACTCACTCTTAATTTTCTTATGAGAGTGTTTGTGAAAAGATTTTAAAGCGATGCTTTTCTTCTTAAAGGGGGCCTTAAAGTGTAGTTCATGAGTTTGTAGTGAACTTATGAGTTCCTCTATTTTCATGTTGTCTGTGTTTCTACACTCTTCTAAGGCTACTACCTTGGTGTTAAATCTCTTCGAGAGGGACCTAAGTATTTTTCTACATATACGTCCTTTCAAAATCCGTTCCCACAAGGCAAATATGGAGTTACAAATATCAGACAGTTGTGTATAAAACTCTATGAAAGTTTCAGACTCTTCCATTTTTATGTTTTCAAATTTTGTGAATAAGAGCTGAAGCTTCGAGTGTCTTACTTGCTAGTTCTCTTGTAGGTAACTTCAAGTATGTCCCACACTTATTTGTGGTTGCGCATGTGAGAATGCGCTGAAATTCATCCAGGGAAACCGTACAACAAATCACATTGAGAGCTTTGACATTTTTCATGTATTAAGTTCTCTCATTGTCATTTCATTTTTCATCATATTTGGAAATGATAATGTATTTCCCATCAACCTTCACTTGTTCGGTGGGCAAGGCATATCCACATTGAAGAGCAACCCTCTCTGATACCAATTGAAATTACACATTTTGGATTAAAGGTGTATTAGTGCGAAAGGTTGTAGAGCAACTAGTATTATAGCTAAGTCCTAGAGAGGGGGGGAGGTGATTAGGACCTTTTAAAATCTTTTTGCTTACTTATGCAATTTATCAATTTAAACTAAGTAAGCAATTAACACTTAGCTTCGAAGCTTAAGTGGGTCAAATCACAAGGTTAGCATATTATAAGCAATTAAACAACCTAGCCTAAGCATGCATAGATAATCAAATGATTTAACTAATCAAGCTCCTAATTTATGTAACCTATGTAGACTTATGGGAATGGATCAATGAGTTAAAGTTTACACTACTTAGTGAAAGTACATCTTGTGTATGGATGTGCTTATCTAGTGCTTAGTATACATTCCTATCAAGCATTCATAATTAACAATTAAACATACAATGTTAAGATAATAATGTGCTCAAAACAATCACAAACACAAGCATATATAGTGGTTCGACTTTGGGTATACTCCACTCCCGTGTCGGAGGCTCCCCCTTAGAGACTAATTTAGGCTCGACAAACGTGCTAAGGAACGAGAAACGTCCCTGGATGTTTAAGCCTGACAAACGTGTCAAGGATAGGCAAACAACCTTAGTTCGAGTTTGACAAACAAACTCTACACTCAATTCCCAAAGGGAAAAGAGTGGATGGACTCTCAACAAATTAACAACCTTACTTGTTGGATGAGCCCCTTGTTCACTGCCATTTCGGGTTGCTGATCTCCGCTCTTCCATGCTTCAATCAACTTTCCTTGCTCCCCCGATCGTGTTGCTACTATGTCGTCAATGCCCCAGCTACACTTAATTAATCCCCTTGCATGCGATGCCTTTGAGATGCCCAAGGTGAAAGGAGGATAGGTTTGAGAACTCTACAACTAATGAGAATGGGTTACCTAGAGTTGCTCACCTATAAAAGATCTCATCTTAGAGCTTTGGATAAGGATTTAACTATCAAGAAAGATCCAAACTCTAGAGATTAATAGAGGGTAAAAGTCATCTTCTTCATGAGCTTGGAATGCTCTATTCTTGTGTTAAATCACAAGGAAGATGCCTTGCAAAGGTTAGGAAATGAGCCTTTAATGGTCTCCAACAATGGTGGCTTCAATTCTCTCAAAAATCCCTCTTTTTACCCCTCAAATCGAGCCAAGCCTTTATATAAGAAAACCTCCAACTGATATAAAATGGCTCTGTCTGACTGGTCGACTGACAGACCTACCGAATTTACAGTACATAGATAGATTCTTTACTATCCCATTCTGGCCTGTTGCCACCGGTCAAGCATGTATTTCTACTGCGTTATATGTTTCATTTCACTGTAGAACATGTAACCTCTTGGCCATACTTTTGGTGATCTTTTGGGACACCTAAGGCCAATCTAAGATGACTAAAAGTATGCCTATTGAGTCAAGGTCATCTAGAGGTTATGGTTTTAGATAGGTTTAAGGTTAAGGCACAAGGCATCTCTTTTACCGTGTTTCTTGTTCATTGATGTAGCAGGTCCGTCTTAACCTTGAACCTATCCAAAACCATAACCTCTAGATGACCTTGAACCAATAGGCATACTTTTAGCGACCAGTCGAACCTAGGCTTAGGGCTCCAGCAACTCGCTGTCCCAACTCCACTTCTGCCGTTCGGTCGGATGATCAGTCAGGCATGTATTTCTATTGCATTATATGTTTCGTTTTACATCAGAACATGTAACCTCTTGGCCATACTTTTGGTGATCTTTTGGGACACCTAAGATCAATCTAAGATGACTAAAAGTATTCATATTGGGTTAAGGTCATCTAGATGTTATGGTTTTAGATATGTTCAAGGTTAAGGCTTACCAAGACATCTCTTTTACCTGTTTCTTCTTCCTTGATACAGCAGGTCCGTCTGGAGTCTTCGGTCTTTGTCTTCATTAAGCTCAACCGACACTAGACTCACTGACCTAAGTAATTGATAAACAAGGTGCAGTAGTATGCCATAGAAAAATGCACTAACACACACACACACACACACACTACATGACGACATGTGACCAGGATGCATTGAGGATGTGACAAGGTTGCGGACCTGTGTGATGATGTGGACCAATGAAAAGGCTCCAAGCAGGGATTACCTACTTGGAAGCCACCAAAGGATTCAGACTCGACGTGTAATACCTTGTTTTTTTTGTTGTTGACTAGCAGTGCGTCTGTACACCTGTCTTGGTTACTTGCTCGCAGGTAACCTTTACGCCCATTGTAGTACCTCGGTACTCCACATTTATTCCGCACATGAGTGTGCATCATTTGGAGCCCTGGAATGGGACTCAGACAGTTCATGCACAGTATGCACTCGGGTGACGTAAAACCCGAGACCTCGAAACCCCCGTCATATTAACCGGCATGTCACCCCGATCGCAGAGGTACCATCCATTCATCTATGCGGCACTCCATTTGTGAGATATGCTTTGAAGAACCTAAGAATGCAAGTGCACGAATGAGCTTGGGTCCATAGCCCATGGGCCATTTGAGAAAGTCTATTTCATTGCTTAGTGCAATATGTCAATACTCCCACCCACTTAACCCACACATCACCATGATGTCATGGTCCATTCACCACACATGCATCACATGCATATGATTCCTCACCCACTCACACCTTATGCACATTCTTCATGTGACACCTCACTTAGAACTCTCTCCCCTTGTGACACATCACCCTCCTATGCATGAGACATGGAAATGCAATGTCAACATACCTCACTAACTAGCTAACCTAAGTAACCTAACCTTCACCTAACCAACAGTTAACCGTACTCATGGTCGTACTCGCCCCGAATGGGTAAGCCAGCAATCATTCGAAGATCCCACAGAGTAATGCTCATCTCTTCATATGAGAGATGGAAAGAGTTGGTGACAGAGCACAAGTAGTTCAGGAAGCCCCTGATAATCACTGAGTCCTAAGGAAAGTGACCAGAAGTCTCTGCAATGGCATCGTAGAAGCCGATGTTCTCCGAAGTCTCCTTATGGTGGATCAAAATCTCCTTCGCCCACGGCTTGTAGCTGACCCACTGATTCAGATACCCTCTTGTTCGGAAGTTTTGCATCTCCCACATTGTTTTCTTGCTCAGGTGGCCGAACCTTTGCTGAATTGTCTCGAAGTAATGGGTTGGGTAAGGGTCATGAGGATTGCATGTAGGGACAAGGAAGATCATCTATTTTGGACCTCCCACCTTCTTCTCTTTCCCATTATCCGATAATGCGACTGGTAAGTAACATATCGAGAAGTGACATCCATCTCTCAACCCCAAAGAATAGATAAGGACCACGAACGTCTGATGGCTCGATACTGGGGAAAGGTTTGTGCCTCTGGAGAGACCGTGTATGCTTGATGTATTGGTCCTTATAAGGGTTCTTGACGAAGAAACCTTGCTGGCAATGATCTTGCAACTATTCCAACCCGTTCTCATGAGATCATACTTCGAGTTAGCGATCTACTTCAACTTCTCCGATTGGCTAGGATTCTTTTACTTCTTCTTCTTCTTCTTCTTCTGCTCCTTCTCTTAATCGGAATATTCACCTTGGGTAGGTTGGCTGGAAGGACCCACCTCAACATCACTCTGAGCGCTAGCAACTTGGCAATACCAAGCATCTCATTTTGATTCTATGCCTTATTTTGAGGTTCTGACGTGGTCTTCTCCACGTAGACATGCACCAAAACCTCATTGGGTAGCTTCTTTATGTGGTCAAAGAAATCTTTCACCTCTGGCTCAATTGCCGGGAAGAACAGCGAGCTGTGCGTTTGTTAGTGCACTTCTCTATGGCATACTAGTGCACCTTATTTTTCAATCACATGTGTCCATGTGTTGTTGTTGAGCTCTGAATTGTGCATATTCTAACCCCAATTCATCACATATTATACATGGGTTCGTGATTAAAAGACTACTTTAATGAATGATTTGTGATTGTAGGAATGAGATGGAGATTTTATTAATTCAAGGCTTGAGAGAGCACTTTACATACATTGAAGACCAAGCTTTGATGAGCCAAAGAAGAGAAGAAAAACCTTGAAGAAATCATGTTAAAAGTCCTGAATTGTCTTGAAAAAGCAAAGTGTAGAGTTGCAGGGCCATAAAAGTAAAATGCAGAAAGTTGTAGTTTCTGAAGATTGATCCATCGATTGATCGTTCAGCCTGAGCGATTGATTAACAGACTTGAGCGATTGATCGCTCACAACAGAAATTGACAAAATTGTTGCTGGACTGAAGTGCAGAATTGCGATTGATCGCCCAGCCTGAGTGATTAATCGACAGAATGCAGATTTTTGAAGAATTGCTGTTGAAACTCTCTGGACACTTTTTGTCCCTTGCGATCAATCGCCCACCACCTGTGATCAATCACCCAGCACAACCGATTGATCGGCCAGCCCAATCGATCAATCGGCCATGCGCCTAGTTTAGAAATTTCCAAGTCTAGCTCTGATTTTCTCCTCGCAGTGCGTAAATTCTACACAAATTCTCAAAGATTCTTCATTTGTGGGGGTGTGAAAGCTATAAAAGAAAGCCTCTACTTCATTCCTATGGCATCTAGCAATGTGAGGAGCAAAGAGATCAAGACCTAGGAGGCTTCCTAGCCTCCTACAACTAGTTTTCTTCTTCTAGTTCTAGTTCTAGCTTGTTTTTATGTTTTTCATTAGTTAACCTCTTAGCTAGGGCTAAGAGGTTAAACTAGTAGTAGATCTAAGATGCTTTAATTCATTTTTATTGGTTTCAAGTTGGATTTTTATTGCTTGAACAATGGTTTGTTGAGTTTGAATAAAGTTCTAAGTTGTTTTTCTTAATCTTATGATGACTCATGGATGTTTGGAAGAATTGCTTTAGTTCTTAGTTGTTTTGCATAGATCTAGACCTGTACGCTCCGAGGAATCGGATTCAAGACGCTCTAGACTTGGTTCTTCATGTGGGAACTTCAAACCAAAGTTCTACTTTTTATGAGAAGTTTGAAGTATGTGTTGATTGTTCATATCATTTGGATGAAGTTCAAATCATAATATAGTTAAGCCTTGTGATAGGGTTTGATGATTATTATGATTGTGATCTTAACCTATTGGAACTAGGATTGACCTATACATTGAGTGTGCTCAAGTCCTAACTTGAATTGAGTGAATCATGTTGATGAACAACACATGGGACAGACTGTTTTGCTAAATTAACCGCTCCATATTCTGGTTAGATAGGATTTGATTTCGATTCTAGTTGTGTAATTGAGAAACCAAAACGAATTATGCATCAAGGATTGCTACAAGTGGATCCTTGGCACCCTAGTGCTTCTTTAGATTGTTATATCCATCACGAGTTACAGATTATTCTCCTATATTTATATTTTCCAGATTATTATAGTTTAATTTCAATTGGAGATTATTAGAAGAAATTCTGAGAATTCCTACATTAGTCCTTGAGAACGATCTCGATCTCTACCGAATTATTTCTACATCGCAACCCTACACTTGGGGAAGCGAACAGTTGTAATGTTGGTTGAGCCTTAACAAGCTGAAGACCAAAGATTCAAGTGGAGCTGAAGCATTAGTGACGCAACGACATGTGAACCAAAACACCCAAATCTTCTTAGATGATTAGGACCAACTAAGAAAACTCTTACTCATTATCATTAGTCTTAGAACACATTGAAAAACATACTAAGTTAAACTTTTTAAAGAGATGGAAGTTGCTGTAATTAATCCTACCCAATTAGCAACTTTCGATAGACTCCGATATAACGGAAGTCTATTCGATAGACCTTCCATATATCGAAAGGTCTATTCGATATATTGACTCAAGTATCCAGCAAATGCACAAACTCTCTAGACAATATGTTTAATCTATCTGAATGCCCTTCGAAATATCGAAATTGGGGTTTTCAATATATCAAAGAAATAGTCCAGCAACTTCACAACTCTCTGGACATATTCTTCGATATATCGAAATACCATTTCGATATATCAAAGATAATTTCGATTAATCGAAACACCAATTTGATATATCGATCTTACCGTTTTCTGCCTGTTTTATAACCGTTGAAGATTTTCTTTAAATATAAGAAAGATGGTCTTTGGGCTGTAAGAGAGAGATTTTGAGGAGATAGAAGCTACCAAAATTGTGTCATTAGAAGCTTTATTCCTAAACCTAACAAGTGATCTTCCTTGTGATTCATCACAAGAATAGAGTATTCCAAGCTCATGATGAAGATGCACTTGTCCCTCTTTTGATCTCTAGAGTTTAGATTGATCTTAATAGTGATATTTGTTCGCTTCCCCAAGTGTAGGGTTGCGATGTAGTAATAATCTCGGTAAGACCGAGGTCGATCCACAGGGACTTATGTAGGATTTCACAAACACATCCAAAAGTGTCTATTGAAAGCTAATAACCAGATTTTTGTATGCTTTTGATGTGAGTAACAAAACTGAATTAAATTGAAAGCAAATAATTATAAAAAGGCACTAGGGGTTCAAGGATCCACTTGTAGCAATCCTTGATGTTCAATCCGCTGTGGTTTTTCATTCTCTCAACTAGAATCGACATTAAGATCTATCTAGTCGGATGATAGAGCTGTTAAACAAAACAATCTATATTATGTAAGTGCAATGCATCAGATTCACTCAACGTAGGCTGAGCTGAGCATGCTCAATTGCATAGGTTATTCCCCTTTCCAAACAGTCCAATCCATAATCATAACCATCCTCAAGTCCTGTCACAAGACAAGGCTAGATCATGATTTGAACTAGATTCAAATCACATGCACAGTCCCTTACATAACCCAGAAAATCAGAAAAATAGAACTTTGGTAGGAAGTCCCTTCATGAAGATCATAGTCCTAGAGCGCACTCCGATTCCTCGGATCATACAGGTCTAGACTGATACAAAACAAATAAGAAATTAAGTAATTCTCCCAAACATCCATGAGTCATCATAAGACTAAGAAAAACTACTTAAAAACTTGTATAAACTTCAAACCAATGTTCATAACATGAATTCCATACTTAAAACCAAGTAACTACGAATTGAAACATCTTGGATCCACTACAAGCTTTACCTCTTAGCCCTAGCTAAGAGGTTTAGCTGCTCATGATCCAAGGAAACATGAAACAACCAAAAAGTTCATAAAAACAGCAAAACAAACTAGAGGGAGGTGTGGAACTCCGAGATTCACTTCCGCCGCCTCCAAGCTTGCTTCAACCCTTCTTTTCTGCCCTAGGAACGATCCCTAGGTGTCCTTTTATAGTCTGGAGGCTCCGCAACTTCAGAAGAGTCGAGAAACTGCGTAAGAGTTACGTAGCGCAGAGAAAATCGGACTGAATTTGGAAAGTTCTAAGTCCTTACGCACGGCCGACCGGTCACGACCGGTCGTGCCTCAATGGGCAGCCACTCCAGCAACCTTATCCGACCGGTCATGACCGGTCGGACGTCTTCAGCCATGGTCCAGCAAGTATAGCCGACCGGTCAAGACCGGTCGGGCTTGTTCAGCATTGGTCCAGCAACCATGTCCGACTGGTCAAGACCGGTCGGACCATCTTATTCATTCTTCCAGCGTGCCTGGCTGACCGGTCTAGACCGGTCAGGCTCTTTTGGCCGACCGGTCAAGACCGGTCGGTATATTCTTCTTCTATTTCTTCCTTTTCTTTTTCTACTTTCTTCTCTTTTCTTGCTTCTTTCTTCCTTCGGCCCTCCTTGGGTCTTCATCCAAGGTTCTAAATCAGCTCTTTCCATCATCAATTAGGCAGAGTTCACTCTCAAACCTGCAATCACAAAACATGCATTAGATTTGTCTATAAACCATGCAAACCTCGCAGAATGAGTGATGAATTGGGGTTAGAATATGCACAATTAAGAGCTCAACACACCCCCCAACCAGCATTTTGCTAGTCCCAAGCAAAACATGCGTGAAACTAATCCCATTCTTCAAAACTCAACTCTCTTTCAGAAATCGTCCTTCTATACATTCCAAGTTACATAAGTGTAAGATTCAGAAATAATAGGCGACAGAGGTTGAAACCGTAAACCCTTAAAACATAATAAGCATTCATATGAAATTCCCGCTGATTGGTTGATAAATAGAAGGACTTGAACAAATTCAATCTAGTGTGGACAGTGAAAATTCATCTCACGAGTTTCTAGGATTATCTTCTTCATAGATCAACTAGACTATAGAACTCAAGGTACATAGAGCCATATCAAGCCAATGACAGGAATTTGCCTTACCGTCCTTCCGACGACTTTCACACTACATCCCATTTCTGGCTTTGGTTACGGGTAGACCATCCCCCGGTTGGTAGTAGGTAGCCCTAATCGGAATTTTCCACCAATTTTCCATCATTCCCAATTTCATCCTTCCTTTTCCTTTTTCTTTTAATTTAGATAGGATTTTTAAAAATCCATATCTTTCGTTGTTTTCCCATGGACAAGGATGGACAAAGTACCCCGGCCTGATTTCTCAATACCTTAATTCAAAGTCTAGCCAATCCATAAATCACCTAATCCCTTCAACCCATGAAAATCGTGTAATGTGGACTAGGTGTAAAAGTGTTCAGATTTTCTATCAATCACAGAAATAGGGGAATTCACATATAAAACCATTATGCTATGAGAGATTCCAGACATACAGCCCCATGCACTTCATATCTCCTCCTCTTATGCTCATGTCATCTGGAATGCATAGAAACAATGTTTTCCAAAAGAGTTTCGAATTTTTGAAAAATCGAAAAATTTCCACATAATTGCTTGAAATGTTACAAAACGCTGGATTTATCCAAGTGATCCTACACCCCCCAACCAAATCTTGCATTGTCCTCAATGTAAAAGATGTGCAGTAAACAAACATGAGAGCAATGTGAACATAAAGGGAGTGAGGAGTGAGAGTACCTGACAGGTGAAAATTGGAATTCCTCCTCCTTCTAACAAACCTAAGCAAAAGTAAACAAAGCAACAAAATCCTAATCCTAACTACTCTATATCTCCGTCAGACTAGGAGATCAATCATCCTGATATACAAGATCATTCAGGGGTATGGACATACCTTCTGAAGGAAACTTTTCAAAGAACGGCTTTAATCGCTGCCCATTTACTTTAAAAATGTTGCCGTTCCTTGGATTCAACAGCTCGACAGTCCCATATGGATAGACAGCTTGCACAATGTAGGGACCGGTCCATCGAGATCTCAATTTTCCCGGAAATAGATGTAAGCGAGAATTGTACATGAGGACTTTTTGATTGATCGTGAATGTTTTGCGAAGAATGTTCTTATCATGGAATATCTTCGTCTTGTCCTTGTAAATTCTCGCATTCTCATAAGCTTCATTCCGGATTTCTGCAAGTTCATTCAATTGTAGTTTGCGTAACGAGTTTGCCTTGTCAGAATTGAAATTCATCTTCTTAATAGCCCAATATGCCCTATGTTCCAACTCCACAGGCAAGTGACAAGCCTTCCCATAGACAAGTCTATAGGGAGACATTCCAATAGGGGTTTTGAAGGCAGTACGGTAAGCCCAAAGCACATTGGTAAGCCGAAGCGACCAATCCTTGCGATCGGGGTTCACCGTTTTCTCTAGAATGTGTTTAATCTCCTTATTGGAAATCTCAGCTTGTCCACTAGTTTGTGGGTGATAGGGAGTGCTCACTTTGTGCGTTACGCCAAATTCTTCATTAAGGTTTCAAAAGGGCGATTGCAAAAGTGAGACCCTCCATCACTTATGATGACTTGGGGTGTTCCAAACCGGGAAAGAATATTCTCTTTTAAGAAGCGAATGACCGTTTTATGGTCATTATTCCGGCAAGGGATGGCCTCAACCCATTTGGAAACATAATCAACGGCAAGCAAGATGTATAGGTTTCCAAAAGAAGATGGGAATGGGCCCATGAAATCGATGCCCCAACAATAAAAAATTTCGATTATGAAGATGGGATTGAGTGGCATCATATTTCTACGGGAGATTCCTCCTAATTTCTGACAAGGTTCACATGCTTTGCAAAACTCATGTGTGTCTTTGAACATGGTGGGCCAATAAAACCCACATTGCAGAATTTTCGCTGTGGTCTTTTTAGCCGAAAAGTGGCCACCACATGCCTGAGAATGACAGAAGGAGATGATACTTTGTTGTTCCTCATCTGGCACACATCTCCTTATGATTTGATCGGGACAATACTTGAATAAGTATGGGTCGTCCCATAGGAATTTTCGCACCTCCGTGAAGAATTTATCCTTATCTTGCTTTTTCCAATATGTAGGAATTGTACCTGTAGCAAGATAGTTAGCAATGTCCGCATACCATGGCGATTGGGAAATAGCAAAAAGTTGTTCATCAAGGAACATGTCATTAATTGCAGTCGTTTCAGGGGAATCAGTGAGGACAAGTCGAGAGAGGTGGTCAGCTACTACATTCTCTACTCCTTTCTTATCACGTATTTCTATGTCAAATTCCTGGAGTAGAAGGATCCATCTTAACAACCGTGGTTTAGCATCTTTCTTAGAAAGAAGATACTTAAGCGCGGCATGGTCAGTGAATATAATGATCTTGGATCCAATCAAATAGGACCTAAACTTGTCCAAGGCAAAAACTACAGCTAAAAGTTCTTTTTCAGTAGTGGTGTAGTTTGCTTGGGCTGAGTTTAGGGTTCTACTTGCATAGTAGATGACACATGGCTTTTTCTCTTTTCTTTGACCTAACACGGCCCCAATAGCATAGTCACTAGCATCGCACATAATCTCAAAAGGAATGCTCCAATCAGGTGGTTGCATTATGGGAGCACATGTCAACATACCTTTAAGGGTGGTAAAGGCCTTTTGACATTCTTCATTCCACTCGAATGAATTTTCCTTTTGAAGTAGGTTACATAAAGGGCGAGAGAGTGAACTGAAGTCCTTTATGAACCTTCTGTAAAATCCTGCGTGTCCTAAAAAGGACCGTACATCTTGTATGCTTTTGGGTGGTGGAAGGTTAGAGATAAGATCAATTTTCGCTTTGTCCACCTCGATTCCATTTTGTGAAACGATGTGACCAAGTACAATTCCCTTTTGAACCATGAAGTGACACTTCTCCCAATTGAGCACAAGGTTCTTCTCTTCACATCTTTTCAGCACAGACTTCAAGTGCTCAAGGCACTCATCAAAGCTATAACCAAATACGGAAAAATCATCCATGAAGACTTTGAGAATGGTCCCCACCATGTCAGAAAAAATGCTCATCATACAACGCTGAAAGGTGGCAGGGGCATTACATAGTCCAAACGGCATCCGTCGGTAGGCGAAAGTGCCAAATGGGCATGTGAATGTAGTCTTTTCTTGGTCTTCACGGGCAATTTCTATTTGGTTGTACCCTGAATAGCCATCAAGGAAGCAAAAGTGGGAATGACCCGCCAACCGTTCTAAAATTTGATCAACAAATGGTAGGGGGAAGTGGTCTTTCCTCGTGACAGTGTTTAGTTTCCTGTAGTCAATGCACATTCTCCAACCGGTAGTGACTCTAGTTGGCACGAGTTCATTATTGGCATTGGCTACGATGGTTATTCTGGATTTCTTAGGCACCACTTGAGTTGGGCTCACTCATTGGCTATCGGATATTGGGTAAATAATACCCACATCCAATAGCTTTACCACTTCGGCCTTAACCACGTCTTTCATGTTTGGATTTAGTCGTGTTTGTGGTTGCCTAGATGTCTTCGCATTCTCCTCAAGGTGTATGCGATGAGTACAAATCAGTGGGTCTATGCCTTTGAGATCCGCAATTGACCATCCAAGGGCACTTTTGTGCTCTAATAGAGTGGCTATTAGCCTACTCTCTTGTTCCTCATCCAGGTGGGAAGAAATCACCACTGGATATGTCTCATTTTGACCTAAATAAACATATTTCAGATCACTTGGTAATGGTTTTAGGTCGAGTGTTGGTGCCTTGATGTTGGATGGGAGGGCCTTGTTCTCGTTTACAGGCAAAGGCTCAAATAGGGCCCTCCATCTTTTATTATCAAGCACTGGCATCATCTCTAGCATGGCATCCATCTCTTCCATTGTGTCATCATTTATCTAATGAGAATGGGCCACACATGCCTCAAAAGGGTCGGAAGATAGTGACAAGGGGACTGTATCCTCCACGAATGATTCAATCATGTTTAATTCGTGGACATCATCATCAACCTCCCGTGGTTGTTTGCATAAATCAAATATGTTAAGCTCAAGGGTCATATTTCCAAAGGACATTTGTACAAGTCCGTTTCTACAATTGATAATGGCATTTGTAGCTAGAAACGGCCGTCCAAGTATGACGGGAATTTGAGCACCGGTGCCTATTATGGGATGTGTATCCAAGACAATAAAGTCTACTGGGTAGTAGAATTTATCAACTTGGACTAAAACATCCTCTATCATTCCTCTCGGTATACGGATGGATCTATCAGCAAGTTGAAGTGTGGTTTTGGTAGGTTTCAATTCACCTAACCCAAGTTGTTCGTAGACCGAGTATGGAATGAGATTCACACTTGCCCCCAAGTCGAGTAGGGCTTGTTTAATCCGGTAGTCTCCTATGATGCATGAGATGGTTGGACTACCCGGATCCTTGTATTTTTGGGGCACCTCTTGTTTGATAATGGCACTCAAATTCTCTGTCAAAAGGACTTTGTTGTGAACATTGTGTTTCCTTTTAACTGTACATAATTCCTTTAGAAATTTGGCATAAGATGGTATTTGTTTTATTGCATCCAACAACGGGATGTTGATCTTCACCTGCTTGAATACTTCTAAAATTTTCAGATTTTTATCTAAAGGTTTAGGTGAAATCAACCTTTGTGGAAATGAAGCAACCGGCTTGTATTGCCTTTCCGGTTCTTTCTCTTATGGGGTATTGTTCGAGCTATCATCCTCCTTAGAAATTTCCGGATCCTTAGGCTTTGGGGCCTTCACCGGATTAGATTTGTTAATTTCTTTCCCACTTCTCAAAGTGGTGATAGCTTGAACATGTTCCGTGTGGTGAGAGGATGAGCTTGCATCTTGTATCTCAAACTGGGTTCTTGGGTTAGGAAGAGGTTGGGCAGGAAGTGTGCCCTTCTCTCTAACACTAAGATGAGATTCAACTCTAGCCAGTGATGTTTTCAATTCATTGATGGCTTGAGTTGAATTTTGATTAAATTTCAATTGCTCTTGCATGAACCCATCTATTTTTAGAGAATTTGTCTTGCTATACTCAGCTTGGACCGAAACGAATGCACCCAACATCTCCTCTAGTGATACTTTTGGAGTGTTGCTTGCATTTGCAGTGGGTCCATTCCTCCAACTGAAGTTGGGATGGTTCTTCCAATTAGGATTAAACGTGTTTGAGTTTGGACCACCAAATTGCTGTTGATAACTGTTTATGGCATTTGTTTGTTCTTGTAAGATGCCTTGAACTGCTGAAATTGTGGGGCAATCTTGTGTTGTATGTTGATTTCCAGCACAAATTCCACAAACAGTTTCAACATCAGTGGGGTTGATCGTTTCACTTTTCCTTAATTCCATGGCTTCGACCTTTCTTGTGAGGCTAGCCAACCATGCACTTATGCTATCTTCTTCTGATAAGACATACATTCCCCCCTTTTCCTTTTGTTGGCCAGTCTTGGAATTAGTTGGTTTCGATGTGTCCCAAGCCTGTGCATTCTCAGCCAATTCTTCCAAATAATCCCATGCTTCATCAGCTTCCTTATTCATGAACTCCCCGTTACACATCATCTCTACAAATTGGCGCATGGGTGAAGTCAGTCCTTCATAGAAAAAGCTTATAACCTGCCAAATTTCATAGCCATGATGTGGGCATGCATTTAATAAATCCTTAAACCTCTCCCAACATTAGAAGAAGGTTTCATCTTCCTTTTGGGCAAAGTTCATGATAAGGCGCTTCAACATGTTCGTTTTGTGAGTAGGGAAGAATTTTTTTATAAATTCTCTGTGCATATCAGTCTATGCACCAATTGATCTTGGCCTCAATGCATAAAGCCAACCCTTGGCTTTATCCTTAAGAGTGAAAGGGAAGAATTTGAGTCTTACTACATCTTCAGTCACATTTGTAAAGTGCATGGTGGTAATTACCTCATCAAACTCCTTAAGGTGTTGATAAGCACTTTCACTGTCTAATCCATGGAATTTAGGGAGAAGTTGGATCACTCCCGGTTTCAAATCCACATTCCCTGCATTTTGTGGAAAAACTATGCAGGATGGGGTGCTCGCTCTTGCGGGTTGCAAGAAATCACGTAAAGTCCTAGGTCGGGGAACATTCTCAACCACATTCTCCCCTGTTTCAGTTTGGTTTTGGCCCAGATTAGGTTGATTCGCAGCCATATTTTCAGACAAAATTAGAGAGTTTAGATGTCTCCTAGCACGTGGTTCTCTGTCAATTCCTTCTACTATCCCCCCTTCACTTATGAGTCGGTTATTGGAATCCCGAGCCCAATGTGGCATGCAAAACCAAAAATAATAAGAAACAAAGAGAAAGAAGAATTCTTCCTCCCTTTCTTTACTTTTCTCTAAGACCGAAGCACAAGGTGTCTTGCAATGGCTAAGCCAGAAGCAAGGATAGAGACCGATTTCTCCTGGTCAATAGGGGTTTAGAGAACTCCCCACCCACTCTTTGAATCTTTTGAGAAAAAGTGCAGAAAAAGGAGAAAGAGGAGTAGAGATGAGAAAAGAAATCTCTGAGCACAAGGTGATCCAAGACGGCAGAGCCGACCAATAGGAATCCAGGTGGCAAAAAGGCCGACCTTTCAGAGATCCAAAAGGAGTCTCCACCCACTCTACGAGAGATGAATAAGATAGGAATGAATAGGAGAAAGAGAAGAGTAAGGTTTAGAAAGATAAAACCTGATTCGGCACTTGAAATCCTTATATCTTCTTCAGCTTCCTAGAAATCCCTGAAAAAAAAATCAAATAAACAAACTAAGTTAGTCCTAAATTCCTAAAAATCCTAAATAGATACTAATTTCAGAAATTTGTGAAAAAACCGTCAAAGTTCCCCGGCAGCGGCGCCAAAAACTTGTTTGCTTCCCCAAGTGTAGGGTTGCGATGTAGTAATAATCTTGGTAAGACCGAGGTCGATCCACAGGGACTTATGTAGGATTTCACAAACACATCCAAAAGTGTCTATTGAAAGCTAATAACCAGATTTTTGTATGATTTTGATGTGAGTAACAAAACTGAATTAAATTGAAAGTAAATAATTATAAAAAGGCACTAGGGGTTCAAGGATCCACTTGTAGCAATCCTTAATGTTCAATCCGCTGTGGTTTTTCATTCTCTCAACTAGAATCGACATTAAGATCTATCTAGTCGGATGATAGAGCTGTTAAACAAAACAATCTGTATTATGTAAGTGCGATGCATCAGATTCACTCAATGTAGGCTGAGCTAAGCATGCTCAATTGCATAGGTCATTCCCCTTTCCAAACAGTCCAATCCATAATCATAACCATCCTCAAGTTCTGTCACAAGACAAGGCTAGATCATGATTTGAACTAGATTCAAATCACATGCACAGTCCCTTACATAACCCAGAAAATTAGAAAAATAGAACTTTGGTAGGAAGTCCCTTCATGAAGATCATAGTCCTAGAGCGCACTCCGATTCCTCGGATCATACAGGTCTAGACTGATACAAAACAAATAAGAAATTAAGTAATTCTCCCAAACATCCATGAGTCATCATAAGACTAAGAAAAACTACTTAAAAACTTGTATAAACTTCAAACCAATATTCATAACATGAATTCCATACTTAAAACCAACTAACTACGAATTGAAACATCTTGGATCCACTACAAGCTTCACCTCTTAGCCCTAGCTAAGAGGTTTAGCTGCTCATGATCCAAGGAAACATGAAACAACCAAAAAGTTCATAAAAACAGCAAAACAAACTAGAAGGAGTTGTGGAACTCCGAGATTCACTTCCGCCGCCTCCAAGCTTGCTTCAACCCTTCTTCCCTGCCCTAGGAACGATCCCTAGGTGTCTTTTTATAGTCTGGAGTCTCCGCAACTTCAGAAGAGTCGAGAAACTGCGTAAGAGTTACGCAGCGCAGAGAAAATCGGACTGAATTTGGAAAGTTCTAAGTCCTTACGCACAGCCGACCGGTCACGACCGGTCGTGCCTCAATGGGCAGCCACTCCAGCAACCTTGTCCGACCGGTCATGACCGGTCGGACGTCTTCAGCCATGGTCCAGCAAGTATAGCCGACCGGTCAAGAACGGTCGGGCTTGTTCAGCATTGGTCCAGCAACCATGTCCGACCGGTCAAGACCGGTCGAACCATCTTATTCATTCTTCCAGCGTGCCTGGCCGACCGGTCTAGACCGGTCAGGCTCTTTTGGCCGACCGGTCAAGACCGGTCGGTCATATTCTTCTTCTATTTCTTCCTTTTCTTTTTTCTACTTTCTTCTCTTTTCTTGCTTCTTTCTTCCTTCGGCCCTCCTTGGGTCTTCATCCAAGGTTCTAAATCAGCTCTTTCCATCATCAATTAGGCGGAGTTCACTCTCAAACCTGCAATCACAAAACATGCATTAGATTTGTCTATAAACCATGCAAACCTCGCAGAATGAGTGATGAATTGGGGTTAGAATATGCACAATTAAGAGCTCAACAATATTCTTATCCAAAACTCTATGATGAGATCTTTGTAGGTGGGACTCTCTAGGAAACCTACTTTCATTAGTTGTAGAGATCTCAAACCAACCTCCTAGCACCTTGGGCATCTCCGTTGGAGCATCATATGCAAGGTGACTGATCTTGGAGTTGAAGCATTAGCGACGCAACGACATCAAAGATCGGAGGAGCACAAGGGTAGCTGATTGCAGCATGGGAGAGCGGAGATCAAGCAATCTGAAGCAAAGCAACAAAGGGGCTCAATCCGACAAGTAAGTTGTCAATTGTAAGAGTCCGGTTCCACTCTCTTCCCGTGGGGAATTGAGTGTAGAGTTTGTCTTAAAACTCGATAGGTTCGGTTGTAGGACCTAGACCTGGTTGTAAGGTCGAATTGAATCTCCAAGTGGGAGCCTCAACAGGAGTGAACGCTGAAATTGCGGTTTTCACCGCTAGTAGAGATACTTGGAGATATGTCTATGGACCTAGAGGGGGGGTGAATAGGACCTTTTGAAAATTCTTTTCGCCTACTTATGCAATTCAACAAGTTTAAGCTAGGTAAGCAAGAACACCTTGGCTTCCAAGCCTTGGTGGGTCCAATCACAAGACTAGCAAAAGTTAAGCAATAACCAACCCTAGTCTAAGCATGCATAGGAAGGAAATGATTCAACTAATTAAGCTACTAACCTATGCACCTTGTGTAGACTTATGAGATTGGATCAATGAGCTCAAGTCTACACAAGTAGTGAAGGAACATCTTGTGCAAGGATGCCTACAAAGTGCCTAGCATGCATTCATATCAATCATCCATAATTAAGCAATTAAACTAACAATGCAAAGATATCAATGTGCTCAATAACAATCACAAACACAAGGATGTATAGTGGTTCGACTACTTGTCTACTCCACTCCCGGTTCAAGTACTCAACCCCTTTGAGCACACCGGCATTCACTATCGGAGGTTTTAAATGAGGTTCACCTCTCAACCTTTACACACGGAGGTTTTATCGGTTCACCTCTCAACCGTATCCGGAGTTTTAGACAAAGGCTAACTCTCAACCTTATCGCACGTTTACTCCCGTGTCAGAGGCTCCCCCTTGGAGACTTAGTTTTAGGCCCGGCTGACGGGCCAAGGAACGGCTAACGTCCCTAAGGCGAGTTGACAAACAAACTCTAAAATGGACTCTCGAATGAGACAACTTACTTGTCGGATGAGCCCCTTGTTTAGCGCCGTAATGGGTTGCTTGATCTCCGCTCTCCCGTGCTTCAATCAGCTTCCCTTTGCTCCCTCGATCGTGTCGCCGTTGCGTCACCAATGCCTCAGCCACATTCGATCAAACACCTTGCATGCGATGCCTTGAAATGCCCAAGGTGCTAGGAGAATGGGTGAATCTCATACATGGGATGTGTAGGTTGTTCCAACTAGGAGATTCACCTAGAGAGTCTTCTAGAGGTCTTGGACAAAGGATATACCTATGTGGAATAGTGTCACACCTCTAGATTTGAGAGAGGAATCAAGTCATCTCTTGATAGCATTTGAATGCCCATACTTGTGTTTGAAACGCAAGGGATATGACTTGAAAACCTCCTCTTTGAGGCCCCAAATGATGTACAAGTTAAGTGTGGAATGGGCTCTCAAAAACTTCTCCCTCTGACCCAAGAATGGAGCACCATATATATAGAAAAAGGGCTCCAACGGTCAGAAAACGGGCAGAAAACGGTTGCCCGACCTGTCCCGACCGGTCACGACCGGTCGGAGCTCTTTGCTGGAAGGCATACAAAAAAACATCCAAGCCATCTACACAGGCCGACCGGTCATGACCGGTCGGCACTCTTTGCTGGACAGGGTGGATGCCCCAGGCCGACCGGTCATGACCGGTCGGCGCACTTCTCTGGCTGGATTTGGATTACCAGGCCGACCGGTCATGACCGGTCGGCCACCTCTGCTGGCTTCCATGGATATAGTAAAGGCCGACCGGTCCTGACCGGTCGGCTGGCCATTGAAAATGCAGCCAAGCTGCTGGCCGACCGGTCATGACCGGTCGGACCAGCCTGGGTCCCCTCACCTTTTATCTGATTTCTTCTTTCTCCAGCATGAAGATATAGGCCAAAGTTAGAGTGGTCAAAAGGGACACCTAGGGCCTATCTATGATGACTAAATGTACTCCAATATGGTCAAGGTCATCAAGGATACAAAGGGGATGGGTTTTGGTCGAGGTTAAGGCACCAAGGCATCTCATATACCTGAATCTTCTTCCTTGATGCGGCTGGACGTCTTGAGTCTTCGTTCTTCGTCTTCTTTGGGCTCAACCGACACAAGACTCACAGCTGTAAGTGATTGAAAAACAAGGTGCACTAGTATGCCACGAAAAAGTGCACTAACAATCTCCCCCTTTGTCAATTACTTACAAAAACTTAACCTACCAAAACAAATAACATGTTCAAGATATTACAATGATAAAGCATAAATTACAGGACTCTTGACATGTCTAAACTATGCTGCTCCGCTTCAGTTTGCTCCCCCACAACCTGTCAATCCCTGCATCACAAAACATAGCATGTAGTTTTGGTGGGATTTGATCTTTCTCCCCCTTTTTGTTAGCAATTGACAGACTATTCTCTCCCCCTTAATGATATACCAATGAAGTTAAGGTAAGAGGAGATAGTGTGTCGCAGTTATAACTATAAGCACATGCTAGAAGGAGAGTGTAGGGTGCATGAATCATAAGTACATGGAGCATGCTAAGAAAAACATGATTAACAGGAAGATATAACTATCTAAGCGTAGGTAATCATGCAATATTGGTCAAGGACATACATTTGCAATGAAGCACAAAGGGCTTATAGCCCAATCAACCAACCTCCCCTACTGGTATATCAAGACCAATACTAAGCAAAGATTAGCATACATGAAGCATAAAACTCAAGATGGTTAGCTAATCTAAGCAGGATGATAATCTAGCAAGCAAATGTATCAATAAAAGCAAAGCTAAATCATCAAAATTTGGGCGAATGAGGCTTGAATCCTCTGATTTGCCCATACACACAGAAATGAGGCTGAAATCCTCAGATTTTCCAATAAAAGCATAACTAGCTACCCTCTCTAACCATGATGAGATTTAAAAAACCAAAGGGTAGCAAAATTCCTCAACACCCTCATAGAATGTAGCATGAGGTGAGGGGTTGGGAACTCCTCCTTCATCTAGAAGGGATAACGGTTGGGATCCCCTCTAAGATAATCTGGTAAAGGGGTCGCGATGGAGGCCGAGAGAGCAAGATCTTTATGTTGGCTCTCATCATCAGATTCGGACTCCTCCGTATCATCCCAAGTGGCAGCCATGGCCTTTTTACCTTTTGGTTTAGGCCCTTCCGGACATTCCGGGGCAATATGGCCACGACGACCGCAACCGTAACAACGGACGGATGAAGGTATGGATGATTTTCCTGTACGTTTATCACCCTTCTTGTCCTTCTTGTCACGGCTATTCCCTCTATCAAATTTGAGGAATCTCTTAAATTTTTTGTTCAATTGTTCTTCCTCATCATCCTCATCATCGCTATCATCCTCCGTCTCACTTTTGATTTTCTTGTGTCTGTGAGAGGACTTGAAGGCGATGTTTTTCCTTCTAGAGGGGGCTTTAAAGCCAAGCTCAAAGGTTTGTAGGGAACCTATGAGTTCTTCAACTTTCATTGTATTAAGATCCCTACACTCTTCAATGGTGGTGACTTTAGAAGAGAACCGTTCCGGAAGCGATCTCAGAATTTTCCTACAAAGCCTATGTTCCGGAACTGGATCCCCTAAGCCCCACATATCATTTGTGATTTTGTTCAGTTTGGTATAAAATTCAGTAAACGTTTCATCCTCCTCCATAATAATATTTTCAAAGAGAGTGGAGAGGCGTTGGAGTTTAGAATTTTTAACAACATTTGTACCTTCATGGGTAACTTCAAGAATATCCCAAGCTTGTTTACTGGTAGTGCAGTTTTGGATCCGACCAAATTCTTCTCTCGATACTGAACAAAATATGGCATTCAGGCCCTTGGCATTATTAATACGCTGAGCTTTTTCATGAGCAGTCCATAATGCCTTTTCTTTTGGCCTGAGAACATCCGGCTCACCTTCCTTAGAAATAGTTACCATTGGGGGTTCATATCCAAAATCAACCATGTCCCTCACATCCGAATCAATGGATTCCAAGAAGATGCGCATTCGGGCTTTCCAATATGGATAATTTGACCCATCAAAGAAAGGAGGCTTAGTGACGGATGAAGAGTCCTCTCTAGACATATTTTCAAGTTTCTCTTTAGGATCTATCTCTAGGCAATTAAGCCCTTAAAGAGAAACCCGCTCTGATACCAATTGAAATTGCGGTTTTCACCGCTAGTAGAGATACTTGGAGATATGTCTATGGACCTAGAGGGGGGGTGAATAGGACCTTTTGAAAATTCTTTTCGCCTACTTATGCAATTCAACAAGTTTAAGCTAGGTAAGCAAGAACACCTTGGCTTCCAAGCCTTGGTGGGTCCAATCACAAGACTAGCAAAAGTTAAGCAATAACCAACCCTAGTCTAAGCATGCATAGGAAGGAAATGATTCAACTAATTAAGCTACTAACCTATGCACCTTGTGTAGACTTATGAGATTGGATCAATGAGCTCAAGTCTACACAAGTAGTGAAGGAACATCTTGTGCAAGGATGCCTACAAAGTGCCTAGCATGCATTCATATCAATCATCCATAATTAAGCAATTAAACTAACAATGCAAAGATATCAATGTGCTCAATAACAATCACAAACACAAGGATGTATAGTGGTTCGACTACTTGTCTACTCCACTCCCGGTTCAAGTACTCAACCCCTTTGAGCACACCGGCATTCACTATCGGAGGTTTTAAATGAGGTTCACCTCTCAACCTTTACACACGGAGGTTTTATCGGTTCACCTCTCAACCGTATCCGGAGTTTTAGACAAAGGCTAACTCTCAACCTTATCGCACGTTTACTCCCGTGTCAGAGGCTCCCCCTTGGAGACTTAGTTTTAGGCCCGGCTGACGGGCCAAGGAACGGCTAACGTCCCTAAGGCGAGTTGACAAACAAACTCTAAAATGGACTCTCGAATGAGACAACTTACTTGTCGGATGAGCCCCTTGTTTAGCGCCGTAATGGGTTGCTTGATCTCCGCTCTCCCGTGCTTCAATCAGCTTCCCTTTGCTCCCTCGATCGTGTCGCCGTTGCGTCACCAATGCCTCAGCCACATTCGATCAAACACCTTGCATGCGATGCCTTGAAATGCCCAAGGTGCTAGGAGAATGGGTGAATCTCATACATGGGATGTGTAGGTTGTTCCAACTAGGAGATTCACCTAGAGAGTCTTCTAGAGGTCTTGGACAAAGGATATACCTATGTGGAATAGTGTCACACCTCTAGATTTGAGAGAGGAATCAAGTCATCTCTTGATAGCATTTGAATGCCCATACTTGTGTTTGAAACGCAAGGGATATGACTTGAAAACCTCCTCTTTGAGGCCCCAAATGATGTACAAGTTAAGTGTGGAATGGGCTCTCAAAAACTTCTCCCTCTGACCCAAGAATGGAGCACCATATATATAGAAAAAGGGCTCCAACGGTCAGAAAACGGGCAGAAAACGGTTGCCCGACCTGTCCCGACCGGTCACGACCGGTCGGAGCTCTTTGCTGGAAGGCATACAAAAAAACATCCAAGCCATCTACACAGGCCGACCGGTCATGACCGGTCGGCACTCTTTGCTGGACAGGGTGGATGCCCCAGGCCGACCGGTCATGACCGGTCGGCGCACTTCTCTGGCTGGATTTGGATTACCAGGCCGACCGGTCATGACCGGTCGGCCACCTCTGCTGGCTTCCATGGATATAGTAAAGGCCGACCGGTCCTGACCGGTCGGCTGGCCATTGAAAATGCAGCCAAGCTGCTGGCCGACCGGTCATGACCGGTCGGACCAGCCTGGGTCCCCTCACCTTTTATCTGATTTCTTCTTTCTCCAGCATGAAGATATAGGCCAAAGTTAGAGTGGTCAAAAGGGACACCTAGGGCCTATCTATGATGACTAAATGTACTCCAATATGGTCAAGGTCATCAAGGATACAAAGGGGATGGGTTTTGGTCGAGGTTAAGGCACCAAGGCATCTCATATACCTGAATCTTCTTCCTTGATGCGGCTGGACGTCTTGAGTCTTCGTTCTTCGTCTTCTTTGGGCTCAACCGACACAAGACTCACAGCTGTAAGTGATTGAAAAACAAGGTGCACTAGTATGCCACGAAAAAGTGCACTAACAAACGCTAGGTTCAGTTATAGGACCTTTGCTCGGTTGTAGAGCCTAAATTCATTGAGGTTCGGTTGTAGGACCTTGACTCATGAGTGGAGTCTAAATTGAGGTTCGGTTGTAGGACCTTGGGTTGGTCGTAGAGCCTAAACAAATCTGTAAGGGGAGTCACCAATACGGGTGTATACGTGTAGGTTGGAAGGAACCTGTAAACTTGCCGATTGGGTGGATCCGATTTAAAGCACCTTAGTTGGGAGGAACCAAATTTAAACTCCCCAGTGAATGCCGGTGTGCTCAAAGGAGTTGAGTACTTGTACTGAGAGTGGAGTAGGGTGACCGAACCACCATACATGCTTGTGTTTGTAATTGAGTTGAGCACATTGTTAATGTAACATTATTGTTTTAATTGCTTAATTATTCATGCTTGATTAGGATGTATGCTAGGCACTACATAGGCACATCCTCACACAAGATGTACTGTCACTTATTTGAGTAGACTTGAGCTTATATGATCCATTCTCATATAGTCTACCTAGGTTGCATATATTAGCTGTTTGATTAGCTTAATCATTTGACAATCTATGCATGTTTAGACTAGGTTGTTTATTGCTTAAGCCATATGCTAGTCTTGTGATTGGACCCACTTAGGCTTGGAAGCCGAAGTGTTAATCGCTTACTTAGTTTAATTTTTTAAAACTGTTAAGTAGGCGAAAAGATTTTAAAAGGTCCTAATTACCCCCCTCTAAGACTTAGCCATAATTCTAGTTGCTCTCTAAGCTTCCGCACGCACATACGTTGGTGTCATGTTAGACATACCGATGTAATTTTAATTGGTATCAGAAAGGATTTCTCTTTAAGGACTTAATCGTCTAGAGTGAGATCTGATATCGGAGCATTAGCATCATGTTTACCCGAGATGGGAGTACTGTCAACCGTCCACCATACTTTGATAGGTCCAACTACACCTACAGGAAGGCTAGGATGAGGATTTTTCTTCAATCCTTGGACCAATCCGTGTGGGCAAGTACTCTAAATGGATATTCCATGCCCACGTAACTGGTGGAGGTTGATGGTAAGAGCATTGTCATTCTCAAAGATGATGAGAATTGGAATGTGTTCGCTCGCCTCAAGTGCAAGGCTGCGATGTTGTAATAATTCTCGGTAAGACCGAGGTCGATCCACAAGGAATTAGAAAACCAATTCTAAATTATTCCAGCAACTTCAAATTCAATCAATTTAGAAGTTCAATTCATAAACTAACTCAAAAACGATAAGGTTGTAAAATCTATAATTAATGGAACTAAGGCTTTCAAGGATTCACTTGTAGCAATCCCTATCAATCCAATCAATCCAAGCATAAAACACAACTAGATTTGAAGTCCTCTCTCTCGTCTAGTCGGAAGATAAACCATTGAAGCATAATAACCCCATTTAAATCAGAAATTCAAGTTCTAGTTCTAATCAAGCACATAGCATTCAAACATGTAGCCTTCAGAGTAACAGCTATGCCAATGGACTATGGCTTGCTCAAGGGTTACTACAATTTGAATCTAATCAAACAAACATGACAATCTCAGAGAATTGCAAGGACTCCATGTTCGGGGTGCATTAACTCTCATAAAACTTCTAAAAAATATCAACTTTTATTCAAACTAGAACAATAAAAATCCGAACTTGAAGTAAAGGTACTTGGATCAAACTGAATTAAACATGAAATTGGCTAGAAGCTTCACCTCTCAGTCCTAGCTGAGAGATTTTAGCCGAGCATCCTCATACTACAATATGAACTCAATGAAAAAGACATAAAAACTAGAAAAATCGGAATCAACGGAGTTGTAGATGCTCTACGGTGCTCTCCTTCACTTCCCATGACCTCTAATCTCTTTTAGGATGCCTTTAGATGAAGCCCTAGGTCCCTTTTCATAAAATAGTGCGGAAGATTCCAGATTGCGCAAGAAATCACGGAGCTGCGCAGAGAAAATTGGAGCTTGTAGGACAAGCTCTGTTACGCAGACGACCGGTCGGACAACCGGTCTGAGCTCCTGGACGACCGGTCGTAAAACAACAAAAATAGTCCAGTGCATTTTTGGAATTTCCTCCTCCTCTCTGTTGAGTGCTCGATCGGTCTGAGTGCTGGTCGACTGGTCTGACGATCGGTCTAGCTTGGTCCAGTAATATGTACAGCAAAAGGGGGGGGGGGGGGGGGGGGGGGGGGTCCTTGTTGAATTGCAGACTGGTCAGACGACCGGTCCTGTGCCTTGACAGACTAGTCCGACGACCGGTCATGTGCCTTGACAGACCAGTCGGACGACCGGTCATCAGTGCTGTTTATATTGCACTTCTTCTTCATTCTTTCTCTTTCTCCCTTGCTTCTTTCTTCCATCATTTTGCACTCGGTTCCTTGATCTTCAATGTACCTACAGTGACCTTTTTAGCCTTGAATTGGTGAAATCTCCGTCTCGCTCCTACAATCACGAATCATGCATTAGATGGGTCTTTTAAACATGTAAACCATGCATATAATGTGATGTAATGGGCTAGATCCTGTATAAATTGGAGGTTCAACACACCCCCCAACTAGCATTTTGCTGGTCCCAAGCAAAACATGCGTGAAGCAAGTTCAATTTTCTAAGATTAACTCTCCTTCAGAAACTATGCATCTATCCATTCCAAGACATTCAACAGTAAAAATCAGAAAAATTAGGTGATAGAAGTTGAAATCTTAAACTCTCAAAACATAATAAGTGTTCATATGAAATTCCCGCTGATTGATTGATAAATAGAAGAACGTGAACAAATTCAACCTAGTGTGCACAGTGAATGTTCATCTTAAGAGTTTCTGGGATTATCTTCTTCATAGATCAACTAAACTATGGATCTCAAGGTGTACATATCAACAACAAGCCTATGAAAGGAACTTGCCTTACTGTCCTTCCGACGGCTTTCACACTACGTCCCATTTTCGGCTTTGGTTACGGGTTGACCATCCCTCAGTTGGTAATAGGTAGCCCTTTTCGAAATTTCCACCATATTCTCTATCATTCCCATGTTTTCATCCTTCCTTTCCCTTTTTGTTTTATATATTAGATAGGATTTTTAGAAATCCATATCTTTCGTTATTTTCCCATGGACAAGGATGGACAAAGTAACCCGGCTTGGTTCCTCAACACCTTAAATCAAAGTCTAGCTAATCCACAAATCACATAATCCTTTCAAACCAAGAGAATCGTGTAATGTGAACTAGGTGCAAAAGTGTTCAAATTTTCTATCAATCATATAAATAGAGGAATTCACATATAAAACCATTATATTAAAAGTAGTTCAAGACTTACAACATCACTCACTTTGTATCTCCTTTTTTTATACTCGTATCATCACGAATGCATAAAAATAAAATTTTCTAAAAGAGTTTTGAATTTTTAGAAAAATAAAAAAATTTCAACATATAATGCTCGAAATGTCCACAAACTACTAGATGAGGAATCTCATCTCACCACCCAACCAAATCTTGCATTGTCCTCGATGTAAAAGATGTACAATGAGCAATAACATGAGAGTAATGATAAAATTAAAGGAGAGTGAGAACGAGATCACCTGAGAGAGTTGATCATGGAATTCTACAACTCTGACAACTAAATCTACTAAAGAAAATAGAACTAAAATGAAAAAACAAACTAGACTAATCTTACTTAAAGCAATAAACAAAACCTAAGTTATCCTTTTAGAAAGAGAATCTCCATCAGACGAGGAGATTAATCAGCATTATATCATCCAAAAGGACAAAGTTGAGCAGGATCATTAAGTGGTGTAACAAATTTTTCAGTAGAACTATCCACCATCCTGCTTTGGAAAGTACATTGGTGACATTAATCATTTTAACCCATTGAAAATCCTGCTGAAAGGTTTCAGCAGGTTCCTCAATAATATTGTCACATGTACTAGGAAAGGAGAATTGCATTAGTTGGAAATCATTGAATATGGATCTCCTTCCCATCTTGTTTGGGAAAAAAATTGTCAAATATGGGTCATCTCAGAAGTTGTGTTCTTTGGTTTGAGCAACCCAAAGAGATGTGGAGACTTGTATTTCTTCTTCACAAGTCGATATAATCTCCACAAAATCAGATTTCACCGGTGCTTACACAATTGATTTTTCAGTTTGGCATTCTGTGGAAGGAAGCTTTTAGGCACCGGAGGGGTCTCCTTCAAGGCATGCACTATGTCCTTAATCATGAGATCACCACAATCTTCAAAATACGCCAAACACTCCTCTAGAGTGTAGGAGACCTCATCGGAGTAAGTTTTCAGATTTGGATCCTTTTCGTCTTCCTCCTCAAACTTTTATGTAGGTTGGAGTGGGTCGTCAACCTCTACATTTTCAGAAATTGGGCTCTCTGTAGGCAAGTCAAGCACCAATTCTTCTAATTGTTGTATAACAAATTTGTGTAAATCAGAAATTGGTGACTTCTCAAGTAAATTTTCAGAAATTGACATTTCCAAGATCTCACTAATAATAGAATTGAATTAATCCTTGGAATATGTCAAACATGTCCCCAAGCTTTCAGGTAGATTAGGTTGGAAATACTCCCCATCCTCCTTAGATTCTATCATGTTTATCTCATGAAGACCATCATCATCGTCCCAATCCTCAAAGGGATTGAAGCTAATAACATCTAGAGGATTAAAATTCTGATTTAAAGTGAACTCCTCTTCCACGATTGATTCAATCATATCAACCTCGTGGACATCATCATCATCCCTATGCATTTTTCCCAAGTGGAACACATTAACCTCCAACGTCATGTTCCCAAAGGACATTTGCATCACTCCATTCTGGCAATTTATGATTGCATTTGATGTAGTAAGGAACGGGCGGCCAAGAATCACTGGTATTTGAGTGCTAGTATCCATAACTGGTTGTGTGTCCAAAATGATAAAATCCACCGGGTAGTAGAATTTATCGACTTGGACCAATACATCCTCAACTATCCCTCTCAGTACACGGATGGATCTATCAATGAGTCATAATGCAATTTTGGTGGGTTTTAATTCACCAAGGCCTAGTTGCTCACATACTGAGAATGGGATTAAATTTACTCTTGCCCCCAAGTCTAGTAATGCACGTTCAATTCGGTAGTCACCAATGATGCATGATATTGTGGGACTACCGGGATCCATGAATTTGGGGGGGGGGGGGGGGGGGGGGGGGGGGGGGGGGCGTTGAAGAAGTTTATGATTCGCCAGCTTTCATAGCAGTGATGTGGGCAAGCAAGTAGGAGGTCTTTAAACCTTTCCCAACATTGGAAGAACGACTCATTCTCTTTAACCGAAAATTTCATTATGGCTCTTCGAAGGGTGTTTGTTTTATAAGCTGGGAAGAACTTTTTCAAGAATTCCCAGGTCATCTCATTCCATGACCCTATCGAGTGTGGTCTAAGAGAGTGGAGCCAACTCTTGGCTCTTTCTTTCAATGAAAAGGGAAAACGTTTAAGTTTTATGGCATCTTTTGAAATATTAATATATTGCGAAGTAGCCACTACTTCTTCAAATTCCTTTAAGTGTAAATATGGGCTTTCAGAGTCTAGCCCATGGAACTTTGGCAAAAGTTGAATCACACCCGGCTTTATATCTATGTTTCCCCCAGTTGGTGGTAAGACCATGCACGAGGGTCTAGTTGTACGGGCCAGTTATAAGCAGTCCCGTAAAGATCTCATTGGAGGAACATTATGTACCTTATTCTCTCCTACTCCCTCTTCATTTGCGTTTGTAGTTGGAGTAGGGGGGAGGATTCCTTAAAGGTGTTTGATCCATACTCCCCAAACTATCACAAAGCTCTTGGTATTTTCGGACTCGTCTATGGATTGATAATGGTCCAACTACACCTTCGGATTGGAGACGATTGGTGTGGTCACGTTCCCAATAGGACATAAACAACACAACTAAGATCTATACTAATCCTAAGTCCTAAAAATTTAACAAAAATCTGAAAATAAAAAAAATCTATAAAAAGCACTAAGTTAGAAGGATATTACTCGATTCGCTTGAACTATGGAAGAATTCCTACAAAACAAAAAAACTTGTTAGTCCTAGGAAATTAGAAAAAACCTATCTACTTCTACTTCTACAGCCACTAAAACAATATAGAACCGTATTTCTAAATTCCCCGGCAACGGCTCCAAAAACTTGTTCGCTCGCCTCAAGTGTAAGGCTATGATGTAGTAATAATTCTCGGTAAGACCGAGGTCAATCCACAGGGAATTAGAAAACTAATTCTAAATTATTCCAACAACTTCAAATTCAATCAATTTAGAAGTTCAATTCATAAACTAACTAAAAAATGATAAGGTTATAAAATATATAATTAATGGAACTAAGGCTTTCAAGGATTCACTTGTAACAATCCCATGTCAATCCAATTAATCCAAGCATAAAACACAACTAGATTTGAAGTCCTATCTCTCATCTAGTTGGAAGATAAACCATTGAAGCATAATAACCCCATTTAAATCAGAAATTCAAGTTCTAGTTCTAATCAAGCACATATCATTCAAACATGTAGCCTTCAGAGTAACAGCCATGCCAATGGACTATGGCTTGCTCAAGGTTTACTACAATTCGAATCTAATCAAACAAACATGACATCTCAAAGAATTGCAAAGAATCTATGTCCGGGGTACATGAACTCTCATAAAACTTCAAAAAATATCAAGTTTTATTCAAACTAGAACAATAAAAATCCGAACTTGAAGTAAAGGTACTTGAATCAAACTGAATTAAACATGAAATTGGCTACAAGCTTCACCTCTTAGTCCTAGCTGAGAGATTCTAGCCGAGCATTGTCATACTACAACTTGAACTCAATGAAAAAGACATAAAAACTAAAAAAACCAGAATCGACGGAGTTGTAGACGCTCCACGGTGCTCTCCTTCACTTCCCATGACCTCCAATCTCTTCTAAGATGCCTTTAGACGAAGCCCTAGGTCCCCTTTTATAGAATAGTGCGGAAGATTCCAGATTACGCAAGAAATCACGGAGCTGCGTAGAGAAAATTGGAGTTTGTCCTATAAGCTCTGTTATGCAGACGACCGGTGTGAGCTCCTAGACGACCGGTCATAAAACAATAAAAAAAAATCCAGTGACTTTTTGGAATTTTCTCCCCCTCTCTGTTGAGTGCTTGACCGGTCTGACGATCGGTCTAGCTTGGTCCAGTAATATGTACAACAAAAGGGGGGGTCCTTGTTGAATTGCAAACCGGTCAGACGACCAGTCCTGTGCCTTGACAGACCGGTCGGACGATCGGTCTTCAGTGCTGTTTATTCTGCACTTCTTCTTCATTCTTTCTCTTTCTCCCTTGCTTCTTTCTTCCATCCTTTTGCACTCGGTTCCTTGATCTTTAATATACCTACAGTGACCTTTTTAGCCTTGAATTGGTGAAATCTCCGTCTCGCTCCTACAATCACGAATCACGTATTAGATGGGTCTTTTAAACATGCAAACCATGCATATAATGTGATGTAATGGGCTAGATCCTGTATAAATTGGAGGCTCAACAGAATGACAATGAGAGAGCTCAATATGTGGCAAATGCCAAAGCTCTCAATGCGATTTGCTGTGCAGTTTTTTCGAAAGAATTTCGGCGAAATCTCACATTCACAACTGCAAAAGAAGCGTGTGATACATTTTAGGTGACCCACGAGGGAGCTAGCACAGTTAGATGCTCGAAGCTTTAGCTTTTAACCACAAAACTTGAACACATTAGGATTGAAGAGAATGAAACTTTCATGGAGTTTTACACTAATCTTTTCGACATTTGCAACTCCATGTTTGCCTTGGGGGAAAGGGTTCCAGAAGGAAGAATATGTAGAAAAATATTTAGGTCCCTCTTGAAAAGATTTAACACCAAGGTACCCTACAAACTCATGAACTAAACTTTAGGGCCCCCTCTAAGAAGAAGGACATCGCCTTAAAGATGTCCTACAAACACTCCCATAGAAAAATTAAGAATGAGTCGTCGGAAGATAGCGATGATGAGGATGATAGTCTTGATAAAAGATTCAAGAGATTCCTCAAATTTGAAAGAGGAAAAAGTTGTGACAATAAGGACAAGAAAGTGGATAAATATAAAGGGAAATCCATAAAAAAGAATGTCCAATGTTACAACTGTAATAAATATGGTCATGTTGCCATTGATTGCCAAGAGAAGCCTAAAAGAAAAGACAAAAAGCCTATGGCAGCAACATGGGATGATATAGATGAGTCAAAATCTGAATATAGTGACTCCACTAGTGATGAGAGCCATAAACAAGTGAGAATTCTCATGGCTTCCACCACTACCTCTCTTCCCCCTAATTTAAGAGAGGATCCCGACCATTTTTCATTCTAGGTGAAGGAGTTCCCAACCCCTCACCGTATGCAACATTCTATGATGGTGTTGAGAAAATTAGTTACTCTTAGGCTAATAAAACTAAACATAGTTAGTAAGGGTAGCTAGAAACTGGAACTATAGGTAAATCTGAGGATTTTAACCTCATTTTTGTGTTTATATAAAAATCAAAGGATTCAAGCCTTACAGGCCCAAATTTGGTAGTTTAACATTACTTTATTTTAGTATATTTGCTTGCTAGACTATCATCCTGCTTAGATTAGCTAATTTTGCTAAATTTCATGCTTCATTGTATGCTAATCTTTGCTTAAGTTTGGTCATGATGTACATAAATTTAGGGGAGGTTGGTTGATTAGGCTATAAGCCCTTGAGCTTTGATTGCTAAATGTATATCATAAATGACTAATTGTACATGATTAACTATGCTTAGATAAGTACATTTTCTTGTTAATCATGTTCCCCATGTATCCTCCATGTTTTAATGTTCATGCACTCTATACTCTCTCTAGTTAACATGCTTTTATAGCTATAACTGCGACATCCTGAAATTGCGGTTTTACTGCTTATCGAGATACTTGGAGATATGCCTAATGTCCTAGAGGGGGGTGAATAGGACTTTTTAAATTCCAATTAAAATTAAAAACTGATCAAGTCAATCTTATCACAATAACATTCAAGGCATTTATATGAGCAATTTGTAAGCAATGACTATCATAGGCATTCAATCAAACAGTTAGCATTCATGATTGACTAAACCATTCAACACATAGCAATCATTCAATCTCACAATGCACAGCGATTTATAGTGGTTCGGTTTCCCTACTCCACTCCCGGTTCACGATCTCAACCTATGAGACCACCGGATTTCACTATAGTCTTGGTTTTAAATCGGTTAACCATCAACCATGACATCCTTTGATCTAGGACCGCATTTACCATCCTGCCGATGGCCCAATCCAGGGACTTGACGAGTTTGGATCTCAAACTCTCACCAATCCTAATCCAAGGATGGTCACGTACACTCCAGCCGGAGTTTTCCAATCCAGGGCATAGAGATTTAATAAATGGACTCTCAAATATTAGACATACCTAGACGATTGAGCCCCGATTCGATGCCTTTGATGAGTAGCTTCAGCTCCACGTGCTTCAGCTTCTTTTTGTGCTCCCAAGATCAGCTACCGATGCAAATGATGAGGTTATGTTGATGCCGGGTAGTTGGGAGAGAGTTGGTCTAGTTCCTCTTGCCTATTCAATGCAATGGTAATGAGGGAACTACCAAACTTCAAACATTCAATGGCTATAAATGACCTCATAAATATATTCCGAAGGTAGGTCAGCCATGAATGAAGGTCTTGAGTTCATACTTCAAACCGAGCTTTGAATACTCATTGATAAGCCATTAATGGCTAGGTTTGAATGATGAACTCAATAGGGACAAGAGCAAAGAGGGTAGGAGGATGTGAGTAAAAGCTCTCTCTCTTAGCTCTTGAAGGGTGTTGAATGTATGCCATGAAAGACCACAAGTCATGGCTATATAGAGCCCCAAATGATGGCCCCAACGGATCTAAAACGGTCACGACCGACCTGTCAAAGAAGGGTCTCAACCGGTCGGACGGACCGGTTGTCATTCAAATCATACGGCCACATTTGAGACTGCCCGACCGGCTTAAGATCGGTCGGATCCCCTTGCTGGAGTGAATGGAAAAGGAAGGCTGATCCGGTCAAGACCGGTCGGATTCCCTTGCTGGAACAATTAGAGAAAACAGGCCGACTGGTTAAGACCGGTCGGCTGTGCTTACTGGACAGTCTGATGAATCGAGGCCTGACCGGTCAAGACCGGTCAGCTATGCTTGCTGTATCAATTGATGATCTGATGGCCGACCGGTCAAGACCAGGTCGGCTGTCCATTTTCTTTTCTCAAGCAAGTTCTCTGATTTATCTTTGAAGAGCCTGGCCGACCGGTCAAGACTGGTCGGCTGCCCCAGCAGAAATTCCACAGCATGCTGCTGTTGGTGTTGAAGAGCCTGGCCGACCGGTTAAGATCGGTCGGCTTGTCTAGATGCTTTCATTTCAGCACAACTGCTGGACACATCTCGTAGTTCGTGGTTTTGTCACAGCGAGCTTGCTGGACCTAGTTCTTCAACACAGCAGCGGATCACTTCAAGTTATGAAGTGATTTGATGCATGAAGTCCAGTCTTTGGATATATGATCATTTACGTTTAGCACCAGCCATGGACCACAAGTCTGATCAACTTGTGCAAGGGTCGAGAGGGAATGGGATAAGATATGTGAGTCATTACGCCATTCTTTGATGTTTTGGGTTTCCTATGGTCGATCTATATGCAACTTACCTGAGATCTTGTTTCAGCATGAGCTTGAGCAATGGAAGAAGCATAATCTTCAAGTCTTGATCTTCAATTCTTCGACCGGGGCTCACATGACAAGACGCGACCAACCAACACGCCAATTGACAACAAAAGATGTACTAACAATCCCTCCCTTTGTCAATTGCGTGACAAAACATCTAACCTAGACAAATCATGACTCCTTATAATGATTGACCCTTAAACAGAAAGAAATATACACCCATTTACATGTCTATACAGATATACAAAATAATCTTTACAAAAGGACATGTACAGACTCGATTTTCTTCAAAATCTCCACCTCAATGCTTGCACCTACAAAGTCCTACAAAAAGATATAATCGGACCTTCTAGGTGGGATGATTCTCCCCCTTTTTGTTAGTAATTGACAAGGTTTAGCCAGCAAAAAGATATGCCTAATAAAGCTGTAAGGCTAGCGCCGAAAATATGTCAATCACATAAGACAGGGAAGAGATATAGAATTTTAAGCCCTGAGGAGATTCAAAGAACAAATCATGCCAGATATACAAGTAATCATGAAAGCATAGAGGGCTATAGCCCAATCAACCAACCACCCCTCCAGATGTATATCTAGACAAACACAGAACACAAAGCATGAGCTAAAAATGGCAAATGTGCCCAAACCATCCAACCTCCCACAGATATTCAATAAAAGATCAAAAGCTCATATAAAAAGATATAACTATAGCATTCATATATATACCAAAATGGGCAAGCAACCCAAATGCAAATATGTATCAATCCGTGCAAAATATACAGACAACCCATAAAAGATAGTGTATGAAATCCAGACAATGTCTTTGGTCATACAAAAAGTAACTGTGACCAAGACATGAGACTAGTAATCTGTTCCATCTCCCAGATCAGGGGGTGGAACGTCCCCACGCGCTGCGCGCTCCCATATCTCTATCCGCCTCTCCAACTGTGCCTGGCGAGTGATAAGGGCCTCCTGCTGTACAAGTATGGTGGCCTGACCCTGCAAAATCTGGTCCCCAGTCTGCTCGAGCCTGTCAAGCCGCTGAAATATACCCTCCCTAAGCTGGCGAAGCTCAGCAATATATGAAGGTGGATCCACGAAAGGGGATCATCGTCGAGAAAAGGCTCTAGAAGGCATGCTGAATCGACCTAGAGCTGCTCGCGGATCGAGGGATGGATCAGAGGAAGGAGCTGATGGTGACGTGTGGGAAGGGCCAGTGGAGGCAGGTGAAGCCTCAGGCTGGGACGGCTCGGCCGGATCCTGCTGCTGCTCCTGCAGAAGACGACTCTGGATGACTTCTTTGGTAAGCTCCATACGAGCAATGAGGGTACGGTTGATAATGACAGGCTTGTGAACTTTATCAGTACCGACAATGCCAATCTGATCAGCTAATGTGCATATGAGATGCCCAAAAGGTAGACTGGTGGAGTTTCCATCGTCTCGCAGGATGACCTGGTGAATGATGTTCATGATCCGAGTTGGAAGGCAGAGCGGATAACCCTTACCAACACGATACAGCAACCAAAACATGGTTTCGGTGACATCCGCCTTGTTACTCATCCGCGGGTATACATTGCGGAAGAAAAGGTTGTGCAAAATGCGGAAATCCCATGTCATAGAGGATGCTCGAAGTGCACCTCCTACCCATTTGGGTGTCCCATCACCACATAGGAGTTGAGCAATAACAAGATTAGGTTTGGGACCCAAGGAGGAAAAATCGAAAGTAGGCTCCTGAACAATAGGAACGCCAACAAATTCCGATATGGATTTCAAAGTAAAAAGACAATCCCGATCACCAACCTCGACGTTAAAAGAGGGGGGAGAGACAGTGACATGGACACAAGATGCATAAAATTTCCTAACAACGTCAAACTGGACCGGGCCCCCCATGTGGAGTACGGGGCCCCAATTGATGGCATCCAAAATGGAACGAACATTATAGTCGGCCAAGTCAACCAATTTGACTGATTTTTCACAAACTAGCTCCTTGTCCTTGAAATCATCCCAATGGGTGGAATGGCATGAAACATTTTTCCCCAAGGATTTAGATTGAACAGGGGGAACAGAAGATGAGGCAGCCCCTTTCCCTTTGGAAGCTGTTTTCTTAGTCTTTAAAGGGCGAGGAGGAGGAGGCTTAGGTTTTGCCTTGGGGCGATCAGTCCGCCTCAAAGGGAGCTCATCTTCACTCTCTTGGGAAGACATGGAAGAGGCAAGAAGATCTCTAAATCACTCCTAGAGATGAAGGAAAGGGATGAACTAAAGAAGAGTGACAGTGAAGAGAAGGAATCCGTTACCAAATGAATGAGAGTGAAGAGGAGTAAAGTAGAGGAGGTTAGAACCTCGAATCTTGCAACGAATCACCTCGAAATCACCTTGGAGAGCAAGAGGAGGAGCTGGAGTAGCAAGTGGAGGTGAGAAAATGGGAAGTGGCTGACCTAAAATGAGCTCAAACTGGTTTTAAAGACCCCCCCTTTCGGACGGCTGACGCACGGGCTCGCTGGACTGGTGACGCACGACCGGTCGTGGGACGAAAAATGGGACTCCAGCAGCATTTTCTTCACAGCCCGACCGGTCTTGACCGGTCGGATGGCATAAGTGATTGAGTCCAGACAGGTCTGGGAGATGCCCGCCGGTCTTGACCGGTCGGCTGGCCGGTCGGCAGGCAGATTTTCACACTTTTGACAGGAATCCTGCACTGGATTAGCTGGATAGAGAGTCTGTTCTTTGGACAAACCATTATCATTTAAAACCAAGTACCCTTACCAAGGATACAACATCCACGGTCATGGTGTACCAAGGTACAACTTAACACAAAATGAGGGACCCTTAAGGTCCAGATTTATCGATAGAGGACAAGAATTGGGACTATGATCCCGGATTTTCGTAGAAAGCAATGAAAAGAGGCAAAGATCCTCAGATATACCTATAAAGATTAGAAAGAGAGGCTTAATCCTCAGATTTTTCCTGCAAAACATACACTTGTTAGATAAACTAGACACATCCAACACCAATGGACTTCTGGAGGTTCGCAAAGCGAACTGAGTCCAAAGGTTTCAGTTAGGATGTCAGCTAGCTGATTCTCGGTAGGCACATGTTCGAGAGATATTATGTGATCTTCAACCAATTCTCAAATAAAATGGTGCCTAATATCTATGTGCTTAGTGCGCGAGTGCTGAACTGGATTTTTCGATATATTTATGGCACTAGTATTGTTGCAAAATAGAGTCATTGTGCCTTGGTTAATCCCATAATCGATCAAGGTTTGTTTCATTCATAATAATTGGGCACAACAACTACCAGCAGCAATGTATTCTGCTTCGGCTGTGGATAAAGAGATGGAGTTTTGTTTCTTACTATGCCACGCCATAAGGCAATTTCCAACATAAAAACACCCACCGCTGGTTGATTTACGATCATCCATGTTACCAGCCCAGTCGGCATCTGAATACCTGCAATATCTATAGATGAATCAAAAGGGTACCAAAGACCGTATTCGGTGGTGCATCCAACAAACCGGATGATCCGTTTAACAGCGGTAAGGTGAGATTCTTTGGGATCAGCCTGAAACCTGAGCACAAGCACCTACACTAAAAGCAATATCTGGTCTACTAACAGTGAGATAAAGAAGACTACCAATCATGCTTCTATAAAGATGTTGATCTACACTTTTCCCTGCAAGGTCTTTTGATAGTTTAACAGTGGTGCTCATAGGTGTAGTGTAGGAACGACCAGAGTCTAAGCCAAATCTCTTAACAAGGTCTTTAGCATATTTATCTTGAGTAATGAATATACCTAATGCAAGTTGTTTTACTTAAAGCCCTAAAAACATGTTTAGTTCTCCTACCATACTCATCTCAAATTTAGATGTCATTAATTTAGCAAAGGAGATGGACATTTTCTCACATGTGGATCCAAAAACAATGTCATCCACATAAATCTAGACAATCAACACAGAATTCTTGGCTTCTCTAATAAATAGAGTTTTGTCAACACTCCCTCTAGCAAAATCATGGTCTACAAGAAAATGAGTTAAGCATTAATACCATGCACGGGGTGCTTGCTTGAGTCCGTAAAGCGCCTTTTTCAACCGGTACACTTTGTGAGGATACTTAGGATCAATGAATCCTTTTGGTTGTTCAACATACACTTCCTCATCAAGAATACCATTCAAGAAGGCGATCTTTACATCCATTTGAAATAGTTTGAACTTTAACGCACAAGCAACAGCCATAAGAATTCTAATAGACTCGAGTCTGGCTACAGGGGCAAATGTTTCATCAAAATCAATGCCTTCAATTTGTGAATATCCCTAAGCCACTAACTGAGCCTTATTTCGTATTACATTCCTAGATTCATCGGATTTATTCTTGAAAATCCATTTGGTTCCAATAACATTTTTCCTTTCCGGCCTGTCGACCAGATACCACACTTCATTTCTAATGAATTGTTGAAGCTCTTCCTGCATTGCAAGGATCCAGAATTCATCATTTAGAGCTTCATCAGCATTTTTTGGTTCTATTTTTTATGTGAAACACAGGTGACTGTTGACTGCCTCCAACTGTCTCCTGGTTTTGACACCAATGCTAGGATCCCCAATGATTTGATTGAGGGGGTGATCCTTGACAATTTGTACATCACCAGGAGCAGTGGGGGCATTTGGAGATGAGGGTTGTTTATCAAATTTACCTATCTCGCATATGCCCTCATCTTCTTCTTCATCACCTGGAGACACAGATTTATCCAAGGTATCATCCACAGTTACATTGATTGACTCTTGAACTGATGAGGTTTGAAGGTTATAGACACGAAAAGCTCTACTATTTAATGAGTATCCTAAGAAGATACCCTCATCACTTTTGGAGTCAAACTTTCCCAATTTTTTTCGGTCTCTCAAAATATAGCATGTACTACCAAAGACCTTAAAGTATTTTACATTTGGTGTCTTTCCACACCACAGTTCATAAGCTGTTTTGTTTAGACCTGCCCTTAAATAAACTCGATTAATAATATAGCAGGCAGTGTTAACAGCTTCGGCCCACAGATTTTGAGCAAGATTTTTATTATTAAGCATAGCTATAGCCATATCCAACAACACTCTATTTTTCCTTTCAGCAACCCCATTTTGTTGAGGTGTTTTTGGTGCTGAGAACTCATGACGAATACCCAATTCATCACATAATGCCTTCAAACGATGATCTTCAAATTCACCGCCGTGATCACTCCTGATTCTTGCTACCATGTATCCTTTCTCATTGTGAAGTCGCTTCACTAGTTTTTGGAATTCACCAAAAGTGTCAGATTTTTCTCTTAGGAAGGCGACCTATGTGAATCTAGAGTAATCATCAACGACTACAAAGAAGTATAGTTTTTCACCTTGGCTAAGTACCCTGGTAGGACCAACTAGGTCCATGTGTAGCATTTCAAATGGTTTTGATGTGACCAGGATAGAGGTTCTCTTGTGTGCAACCTTGATTTGTTTACCTTTTTGGCATGCGACGCACACAACATTTGTCTTTTACCCATCTTGGGTAAACCTCTCACCAAATTTTTTTGACTCAGTTTAAACAGATTTCTATAATGGACATGACCGAGTCGATGGTGCCATAGTTCTGTTTTATCCTGAACGGCCACGTGACACATGGTGGAGGAGCTTGAATTGTTGTGATTTTCAATGACATAGCAGTTGTCTCCTGTGCGTAGACCTTTCATGACTAATTTTCCTGTGGAGTTCAGGATCTTGCACATATCTTTGGAGAAGCTTACTGAGTGCTCTTCATCACAAATCTGTGAGATACCCAGTAAGTTGTGTTTAAGTCCATCAACATACAGCACATTTTCAATTTCGGGCAAACCTGGCCCTGTGATGGTTCCTTTACCAATAATTTTAGCTATGCTCCCATCACCAAATGTGACAGACCCACCATCAAATTCGTAATATGCACAAAATTGAGATCTATCACCTGTCATGTGTCTAGAGCAACCACTATCCAAGTACCATCTAGGGGTATTCCCAGCTTTTAAGGCAATATGAATGACCAAACACTTGTTCTTTACAACCCATTTAGTTGTTGTCGTTTTATGAGAGGTGTTCTTATGGTGAGATTCTCTAGTTTTCTTGGGAGAATCAGATTTTTCTTTTTCACGCAAGAGAAGAGCAGTTTTCAAATTCAACATTTTAATTTTCTCCAATAGTTCATCCATCCTCTTGTCCTTCCTAGGAAGAGCAGGATAATTCTTTCGAATGTTTCCCCTCTTTGGTGAAGAATGCATGGGAGGATTCCAATTGGCTTGGACATTTTTTCCGGTCGGTACAAATTTACCTTTCAAGTTTCTGACCGGATTTTTGAATACCAAGCACTCAAATTTTAAGTGGCCAATGTCTCCACAAGCATGACAGACAGGAGATGCTCTAGTTTTACTCCCTGATGCACCATGATCTTTTCTTACAATCGGATGGACTGAGGTAGTTTTTGAAGTGTGACTGTCATAGCCAAACCTCTTCTGTCCCTTGGTGATCTTACAACACCTAGGAGTTTTTCAAGGTTTTCTTCTCCTTGGGCGAACCGTCTTCTAGAGTCAACGACTTGACACTTAAGACGATCAATTTCAGTGTTCGCCTCTTTGAGTTCATTCTCAAGTCTAGCATGCTTGTCTAGAGATTCACTACTTATGAGCTTTTTCTTTTCTTGTTCAAGCTCATCATTCTTCCTTTTCAGCTCTTCTAGATCTTGACCCATCTTTTGATTCTCTATTTTCAATCCGTCAAGATTTTTTATCAGTTTGTCATTTTCAGCCTTCATTTGGCCCAACTTTTTTATGGTATTTATATTTTCAATGTATAATTGGTTATATACCTCTTGAAGGCCTTCCTCCTCATTCTCATCATCACTCAAGGGATCATTTTCAGTGTTAGAGGATTCATGATCATCAATGTCTCCGGTGATCTTTGCAATGGGCTCAATTTGAGGCACAATATCAATAATGGAGGCCATTAAAATTCTGATTGAACCTTGCTCCTCCTCACTTTGGTATATGACTGATTCTGATTCAGATTCTTCAGTCTCATCCCATGTAGCCGCCATTGCCTTTTTCTTGGCTTTATTATTGGTGCACTCGGATGCAATGTGACCAAATCCTCTACACTTGTAGCATTGAGGATCTTTTGAATTAACAAATTTTCCTTTGTTGTTCTTAGAGTCAAAAGGTTTACCCTTCTGGTAGGGTTTCCTTCTAGAAGTATTTCCCCTGGTTTTGAAGAATTTTTGAAATTTCTTGGCCATAAGTGCCATTTCTTCTAAGTCTGGATCTTCCTCACTTCCACATTCAGATTCTTGTTTCTTGTGAGAAGATTGCAGGGCTGTACTTTTGGATTTGGACGGAGTTTTGAAACCTAGCTCATAGGTTTGAAGGGACCCTAGTAATTCTTCAACCTTCATGGTATTTAGGGTCCCTACATTCTTCTATGGTAGTAACTTTGGAAGAGAACCGTTTCGGTAGGGATCTCAGAATTTTCCTACATAGTCTATGCTCCGGAATAGGATCCCCCATGTTATAGCCAAAACAGCGGAAAATGTCTGTTGGAGGTTTTCCTGTTGTTCCGATCCCGCGAGAACCTTTATCCTGACTATCGAGAATGTCTATTCACGACTCGCATATTCGGAAGATACTCCGATCTCGCGAGCACCTTTATCCGACTATCGAGAACGTCTATTCGCGACTGCATATTCGGAAGATACTCCGATCTCACGAGCACCTTTATTCGACTATCGAGAACGTCTGTTCGCAGCTCGCATATTAGAAAAACGATGCTCGACTACCAAAGCTTCGAGAAGTTGTGATCGATAGTCAAATACTGGAAGGCGAGAGAAGTTGTGTTTTTCCTGCGAGCAGACCTTCTCACAAGTCGTTGAAAGGTGTTACATCTGAATGAGCGAGTATTTGGACTCGCGACCATCTTCCTACATGCGAACAGCTTTTTCTGTGGTGACATCCCTTAGCCCTCAGTACCAGCAGCCCGTATAGGCCGATTTGGGCTTATCTTCTTCAATGGTTCTGAGTCTCAAGGGATCGCTATCAAGGAACGAAATTATCGGATGAGTCATTGGATTAGATCTCCCCTCTATCTGAAGATAAGAATCTTATCCCACGAAATCAGCGGGATCTCGATATCTTACGTAACAGATTGAATCATTTCATATCTATATAAGAAGATGACTCCATTAAGATACAGGTACACAATATTCAATCTCTAGCCTCGGCTGCTTGGTTATTCTCCTTCTTGCCTTATCGGACTTAAGCATCGGAGGGCTAACGACCGGACACCGGCTACCCTTAATTGCTTTCTGTCTTCTTTCAGGTCCGGCGGAGGAAGTCTCTATTGGAGAGAAGGTGAACATCTGGGGGATCCTGTTACAAAATCTGACGTTAACAGCTTGGCGCCAGTTTGTGGGAACGACTTGATCGTTAAAGTCAATCGTTCTTACCACTGATCAAAATCCTTCTACTATGCCTCCTAAGAAGACGGTTCATCCTTCCACTTCAAGGCAGGCACCACCTCCGCCCGATGAGACGGAATCCGTACCTGTCCCTCAACCCACTTCGACGAATATCCCTCAAGAAGCCCCAAATATGCCGTCAGCAAACCCAGCATTGGAGGCCTCCGGAAATCAAGACGACGTTCTGCGTTTCCTCGGAAATACTCTTCTAACTCTAAATGCCGGAGTTCAGGCCCTGTCAAATCAGCTTGATCAGCATTTTCGTGAACCGCAGAGACAACCCTCCGAGGGGTTGCCACCGCAACCCATTCCGGTGGCTTCCAGACATTCTATAGACGAACCACGGGTTCAACCAAATCATCCTCCGTCAAACCGAACACCACTCGGCAAACCACCCCCCTGTGCTGCCTCCACATTCCATACATTCTAGTGCGTCTCGCCAACCTCAACCTCAGGACTCCACCGTTAAAACATCAGGCTATACCTTACCATGGGAAGGAGATCTCAAAAGAATCCATGATCGTTTTGACGTTATAGAGCAGCGATACCAGGCAAATCGACCATCTGCCGTCATGGCGGCGATACATCAATCCGAGTCCCCCTTCACCAGCGAGGTTATGGAGGCACCGTTACCTAGAAAATATCGAACGCCTGTTATCACCCCGTACACAGGTATTGGCGGCCCCCTTGAACACCTGGAAACATATAGGTCTCTTATGGAGTTGGAGGGACATGGATCAGAAATCATGTGTAGGGCTTTTTCCCTAACATTGAAGGAAGCAGCCCATACGTGGTTCCGGGGACTAAAACCTCGTTCCATCAGCTCCTTTTCATAGTTATCGGAGTTATTCCTTTCTCAATTCATGGGAAGCATTCGCATTAAGAAGCCAGCCTCCCATCTAATGGATCTGAAACAGCAGCATGGGGAGACAATAAAGGAGTTCACAGTACGATTCACTGCCGAAGCCGTTCAAACTGAGGGTTATACTGAAGAAAAAGGTCTCACAGCCCTCATAGCCGGAATAACGAGTGAGAAATTTAGGTTTGCCTTAGATAAGAGCCCTCCAAAAACTATGGCAGAATTCCAAGCCAAAGCTCAGAAATATATCAATGCAGAAGAAGTCGCATTGACACGCCATGGAGTACAGGGTAAGAAACGCAAGCCAGAAGGAACCTCTTCTGCAGATAAAAAATATCGTCGTGATCAACGCGACCGTTCTCCTAAGAAGCCTTATTCTGGTAAATATCATAACTACACTCCTCTCAATCGGTCTCATGAAAAGGTTTTAATGGAGATCAAACACAAACCATATGTAAAGTGGCCTGCAAAGATCAAATCTGATCCCGAGAAGAGAGACAAGAGCAAGTTCTGTTACTTCCACAAAGATCACGGGCATAGAACCCAGGACTGCATCTCTCTACGAGATCATATTGAAGCCCTTATTCGAAAGGGCCATCTCCAGGACTATGTCACTTGTAAAAATCGATCACCAGAAAGGGCGAAAGCCTCACCACGTAAAAAGGAACCGTCTCATCATCATACTGCCCAAGAGGACGCTGAGCCTACTGGAGAAATCCGCACCATCGTCGGAGGACCAGCTTGCGGGGGCGACTCTCAAGCTTCAAGGAAAGCGTATGCTCGGAAGGCGTCTAAAGAACCCCAGCATATTTATTGGCTGGAACAGGCATCCAGTGCGTCAAAGGCTAGCCATCCTTCAATTTCCTTCTCCCTCGAAGATGCAGCGGGAATTCACTTCCCTCACGAGGACTCCATCATAGTCACATTAAAGGTATCAAATTATCTGACTCATCGAATTATGGTGGATACAGGTAGCTCAGCCGATATTCTGTATCTGGAGGCTTTCAACAAAATGGCACTTGCCAGAAGCCTACTCAAGCCAGTTTCAACCCCTCTCATCGGCTTCAGGAGGTGAGGTGGTAATACCTGAAGGAAGCATTGATCTCCCAGTTACTTTCGGAGAAAGTCCAGCGAAGACTACCAGTCTTCATAAACTTCCTAGTGGTGGATCGAAAATCAGCATATAACGCTATTTTGGGGCGGCCATCGCTTAATAAGGTTGGGGCAGCCTTACACCCTTCCTATTTGTGTGTCAAGTTCCCTACCCCAAATGGTGTTGGGGTTGTGCGAGAAAATCAAAAGGAGGCTCGGTATTGTTATGAGATAGCCCTACAAGACCGAAAGAAAGTCCCAGCAGCACCTGTCATGACGATAGCACAAGATTCACCTAACTCCTCGACTGACAACTCCCTAGACCCGAGAGAGAGCGCCCTTCAATCAGGAACTCCTGGGGAAGATACAGTGGCGGTTCACTTAGCTAAAGATGACTCGTCCAGAGTTATCTGCATGGGATCCTCTTTGAAGGGAGCCGTCCGGGATGAGCTGATCCGCCTCCTCACCGAATATCAAGACGTGTTCGCTTGGTCTCACAAAGATATGCTAGGCATCGATCCCAACATTATCGCACATCGGTTGAATATTGATCCAAAGCATAAACCCGTACACCAGCGTCGACGTGCCTTCACTGCAGAAAGGTAAATGGCAATCAAAGCTGAAGTCGAAAAGCTGCTTACGGTCAATTTCACAAAAGAACTTGACTACCCGGAGTGGGTCGCAAATGTAGTTCTCGTCCGGAAAGCTAATGGCAAATGGAGAATGTGCATCGACTATTCAGATTTGAACAAAGCATGCCCCAAAGATAGTTTTTCAACGCCGCAGATAGACCAGCTGGTCGATTCAACAGTTGGGCATGCCCTGCTTAGCTTTATGGATGCTTATTCTGGTTACAACCAGATCATGATGCATCCACCTGATAGCCAACATACCGCCTTCATCACCGACCGGGGATTATATTGCTACCAAGTTATGCCGTTCGATCTTAAAAATGCAGGGGCCACCTATCAACGTCTCGTCAACAAAATATTCGCTGCTCAAATCGGCAGGAATATGGAAGTTTATGTTGACGACATGCTCGTGAAAAGCATCGTAGAAGATGATCATCTTTCTGATCTTCAAGAAGCCTTCGATCTGATGAGGAAATATCAGATGAAGTTGAATCCAGAAAAGTGTGCATTCGGAGTATCTGCTGCAAAGTTTCTCGGATTCATGGTCGGCCAGCGAGGGATTGAGGCAAATCTCGAAAAAATAAAAGCATTAATAGAGATGAAATCCCCGACCACTCTTAAGGACGTCCAACGTTTGGCTGGTCGCATCGCATCGTTGAACAGGTTTATCTCGCGAGCGTCTGACAAATGCTTACCCTTCTTCAAGCTCCTCCGTGTTACAGCAAAATCTAATTGGGAGTGGACATCACAATGGGAAGAAGCTTTTCAACAATTGAAGCAGTATATGAGCACGCCCCCTGTTTTATCTAAACCTGTAGCGCACGAGCAACTCATCCTTTATTTATCTGTGTCTTCCATGGCCGTTAGCGCCGCTTTAATATGAGAAGACTCCGGGATGCAAAGGCCCGTTTATTATATCAGTCGGGCAATGGTAGATGCTGAAACCCGTTATTCGGATATGGAAAAACTGGCCCTGGCCTTGGTCACAGCAGCACGAAAACTGCGACTATATTTTCAAGCCCACGCTATTCTCTTACCAATGAATCATCCGTTACGACAAGTCCTTCAAAAACCTAAGACTTCTAGACGACTAACTAAATGGGCGGCCCGCTGTCAAGGGCCAGGCCGTGGCTGACTTTATCGCCGAATTCACGTACTCCTCTTCCGATGACAATTCCACGACCAGCGACCAGCCTTCTTGCTCCCTCTTCATGGACGGGTCGTCACGGGCCACCGGTAGCGAAGCAGGCTTAATGCTAGTCGCCCCAGACGGGTCGCATTTCCAATATGCTTTACGTTTTGGTACTCACATCTCAAATAATGAAGCAGAATATGAGGCCTTGATCGTTGGCCTCGAACTAGCAATTGTCCTTTCAATTCAAAATCTGCTAATTCACAGCGACTCCCAGCTCATTGTTAACCAAGTTCTCAGTGAATTCGAGGCCAAAGAAGAAAGGATGGCCTTGTACAAATCTCGTGTCCTCATCCTGCTCGCAAAACTGAAGACTTATGAAATAATTCATATTCCTCGTGAGAAGAACCAACTCGCAGATTCCCTGGCAAAGCTCGCCTCTGCACCAGAATCTGAGTTATCACATTCAATCCCCATCGAGCATCTTCAGAACCCGAGTATCGACCAAGCAACTCTTGAGCAAGTAATATCGGTACAATCATCTCCATGTTGGATGGACCCCATTATCCTTTATCTTAGAGACGGATACCTTCCAGACAATAAGAAAGTTGCAAGACAAATTCGTCATCGTGCCGCCAGGTATACCTTACAAGACGGAATATTGTTACGCAAAAGTTTTTTCTTGCCTTATTTAAGGTGTCTTCATCCAGAAGAAGCACTTCGTGTTCTAGATGAAATACACCAGGGGGCATGTGGTAACCACCCCAGGGGGCGATCCCTAGCATATAAGGCGATGAGGCAAGGATATTATTGGCCCACTATGAAAGCAGATGCAATTGCATTCTCTAAAAAATGTGACAAGTGCCAGCGATATTCTCCTATACCTCACGTACCATCAGAGCGAATGACTCCAGTAGATAGTCCTTGGCCTTTCGCGCAATGGGGGGTCGATATCATCGGGCCCTTACCTACTGGAAAAGGACAAAACAGATTCGCAATAGTGGGGGTCGATTACTTCACCAAATGGGCCGAAGCAGAACCATTAGCCAAGATTACTGAGAAACAAACTACTAAGTTCATATGGAGAAATATCATATGCCGTTTCGGACTCCCTCACACTATAATTACCAATAGCGGAACGCAGTTCGACAATGCAGCCTTTGATGAATTTTGTGAAAAATGGAAGATACGTAACCTCCGCACCTCTCCATATCATCCCCAGGCAAATGGGCAAGTTGAGGCAGTGAATAAAATCATTAAGCACCGCTTAAAGACCAAGCTAGGTGAATGTAAAGGTATGTGGCCGGAACTTCTGCCAGAAGTACTATGGGCATACAGAACTACAGCTCGTACATCAACAGGCGAAACCCCTTTCTCCTTAGCATTTGGTGTCGACGCAGTAGTACTAGTGGAAATTCAAGTGCCCTCGTATCGGATCGAGCAGTATGACCCCGCGGGTAATCAGGAAGATCTTCGACTTCATCTCGATCTCTTGGAAGAACGAAGAAATACCTCCCAAGTACGAGCGGCCGCATATCAACAATGTATTGCTCGCTATCGAAATGCTAAGGTTCGGCCTAGATCCTTCCAGCTCGGAGATTTGGTCCTGAAGCAAAAACTCGGAGTTCCCACTCGTTCGCTAGATCCAAATTGGGAAGGCCCGTATCGGGTTATTAAGATTGTGCGACCCGGTACTTATTACCTCGAAGACATGCAGGGAAAACCCGTACGTCACCCTTGGCACATAGAGCATTTGCTGCAATACTTCCCCTAGATTCGATGTAGTTCACAACGACATTTTATGAATAAAAAGTCAAAGATATCTTTTGGTCGCTACTCCATTTACTTGGACCTGAACAGCCCTAAAGAGAATACATACAATCTCTTGGCCAATTGCCTACCTTTGGTAGGGATAAATTCACCTTGGATGGTCGCATTTCCATTTTATGGATAAAAAATAACGCTGAAGGAGAGCACGTGTGTACTCTCGACCATTCTTCTACCCTTGGTAAATTCGGAGGCTCAATCGATAGATCAGTCTATCTCTACGAGGGAATGGTCAGTACGACCCCCCGGATTGAGCACAACTCATTTCTCAATCGATAGACCAGTCTATCTCTACGAGGGAATGGTCAGTACGACCCCCCGGATTAAGCACAACTCATTTCTCAATCGATAGACCAGTCTATCTCTACGAGGGAATGGTCAGTACGACCCCCCGGATTGAGCACAACTCATTTCTCAATCGATAGACCAGTCTATCTCTACGAGGGAATGGTCAGTACGACCCCCCGAATTGAGCACAACTCATCATTTCTCAATCGATAGATCAGTCTATCTCCACGAAGGCAGGGTCACTACGATCCCCCGGGTTAAGCATAACTCATTAAAACAAGAAGAACGAGAACATTTCCAAGAATATCTTTTCATTAATATGTCAATTGTTTACAAATGTCTGCTCGCGAGTACAGGAGAAAGAAAAACAAAAAAGAACATCAATCTCTCGGGGGAGGAGCCGTGCTCTCGACTTCAGGACCCATTTCTGGAGCCCCTCCAGCTTGCGTGGCTTCGGTCACCTCATTCTCAGTAGCAGCTTGCTCCTCTGCAGCTATGATGGTCGCGACTCGTCCGAATTCCCCCATATCAAAAGATGGGGACATTCGTTGCACTACTCTCAGCGCAAAGTCGCGACCAGCATCATATGACTCATATCTTTCATCGTCATATAGCTGCGAGTTTCGGAACTCGAAAATTGCCCGAGGCCCTTCCTCCGAGAGCATTTTTACCAAGGCGACTCTCTCCTCGTCCCAATGGATCGAGTCATCCTTGAGCTGTGCGAGATTGGAGCGCTCCTTCTCCAAATTTTCGCTGACTTCTTTAAGCTGCGACTTGGCCTCCGCGAGCCGCTCCTCCTGCGAGATCTTGTCTTGACGAAAGATCTCCCTCTCTCTCTCCGCTTTCTCCTTCAACCCCGCGAGCTTCGCGAAGTTAGAATCCAAAGCCTGATACCTATCGGTCAGGACTTGGACTTTCTCGATGAGGATCTTCTTCTCCTCATCTCTCTTAGAGATCACCGCCTCACGGGACTTGAGGAGCTGATCCCTTCCTTGGACCGCCTTCTCCAAGGCGATCCTCTTTCCTTCTACCTCATCGATCACGCGACGAGCGGCGACGATGTCACACCTCGTCCGCAAGATAAGATCTAAGCCCTGCAAAATAGAAAAGAAAACGTGAGAAAAATACTTGAGAGCCCAAAAATAAGGAAGTTAAACAAAATCTCCGAGGTCTTACCTGAACCATCCTTACCCCCGCCTCAAGGAAGAGGTTCTCAGGGCTTGGCTCGGGAAGAGAGCCAAAAGTTTGGGCGGAAATGTTGTCGAACAAAAATTTACAAATTAGATGGAGGTGGCGAGGAATAGAGAATGTTCTACCTCCAGACGGCTGGGCGACGACCAACCCAGTTGTGCTCGCGACAGGTGGGGCCACCGACTCGCGAGCAGGTCCCGGCTCGCCAGCAGGGGTCAGCTCGAGAGCAGGCACCGACTCGCGAGGTTCTGTTTGCTTGCGAGCCTCATCAGCTGGGGGGCAGCTGGATCCTGCCCCATCAGGGGAGTTGTCAGTAATGTTAATCACTGGCGGTCTAGGTGCGACCACCAGTGAGGGGATGTTGGGCACTGCTGTTGCCCCCACCGTGCTCGCGAGAAGAGCAGGTTGGTCGCCACCCTTGCGGATGGATGGTTGAGAAGGCCCGGCAGACTTCTCTGCCTTTTCGAGTTTGTGCCCTTTAGTCGAGGCAACAAACCCCTCTTTTCTCCAACCTTTGTCATCGTGACTTCTTCGCCGGATATCAATCCCGCTGCCACGAGTCGCGAGCAGGACAAGCAGGCTTCGATGTGCCTATCACTAACAGGCACCTTGTATACTTTTACTATCTTCTCGTTAATCCCTCCCTTCAAGTTTGGCTTGTTCAGGGCCGGGATACCTGCGAGCACAAGTAGCGGTCAAAATATATATAAAACCCTAGAATTTTAATTGGAGAAACAGCACAATGTGGGACTGTGCCTACCTTCACAGAAAAAATGGGTCACTCCTGGACCCCTGGAGGAAGCAGACTCCCAGTTCCCGAAAGCATAGAACCACCGCTTCCTCCAGCCGGGATAATTCGAGGAGGGCTTCCCCAGCACGAAGTTATCCCGGTGCAAGTAACACAGGTAGTACCAGCCTTCGCTGGAGGGCGCCTTCTTCAAGCAAAACATACGGAGGAACTCCTCAGCTGTGAGCTCCCCGTTGCCGGCTTGAGCCCAGAGGATGAAGGAGCTCAGAACCACCCTCCATCCGTTCACAATAAGTTGCCCGGGGGCAATCTTATAGCATCGAAGAACATCCCGAACGAAAGGATGGAGAGGAAGGCATACCCCCAGGATGAGCTGGTACTCGTAGAAAGCCACACACCCTGGGGGGGAGAATCTGGTGTCTCTCCATCTCCGGGCAACCGGAGAATGATAGAGTCAGGGACCAGATACCTCTCCCGTAACTCAACCAGCCGGTCCTCCGATAAAATAGAAGGATATCCGGCTGCCTTGTATCTGCCTGCCGGAACCCTCGCATTACTAGAAGCAGAGGATTCCGGTGTAACATCTCCCAGTGGGACGGTGGTCTCGTCAGAGTCCTCAGCCATAAGATGGTTTAAAAAAAAGAAAAGGAATATACCCAGAAGGAAGAAAGGAAGAAAAAGGAACACCGGAGGAAGGAGTATGAGAGGAAGATGACGGGAAAATTCTTTCGTTCGAAAAACTTCTGTACAAAACCAGAGATATGGCGGACCCCGTATATTTATAGGCAATCATTCCGCCGCATATGATAATACGTGGCAGCCTTCCGTTCAGTGCGGCAGTTGAGCAGGCACGCCCATTAACTCCTCAGACACATGGCGAGCGTCTCTTCATTCCCTGTTTGCGGAAAGGCTGCGAAAAGCTGGCGATCATTAATTCCAGCCCAATCATGTACGGTTTTCGTTTCGATAAAGACAACGGGCGGTTACGTATGACAGTGAATAAGTCTTTCCCTTAGAATTCTTGACGGTAAGGACTTGGGGGGCATCTGTTATAGCCAAAACAACGGAAATGTCTGCTGGAGGTTTTCCTGCTGTTCCGATCCCGCGAGCACCTTTATCCAACTATCGAGAACGTCTATTCGCGACTCGCATATTCGGAAGATACTCCGATCTCGCGAGCACCTTTATCCGACTATCGAGAACGTCTATTCGCGACTCGCATATTCGGAAGATACTCCGATCTCGAGAGCACCTTTATTCGACTATCGAGAACGTCTGTTCGCAGCTCGCATATTAGGAAAAATGATGCTCGACTACCAAAGCTTCGAGAAGTTGTGATCGATAGTCAAATACTGGAAGGCGAGAGAAGTTGTGTTTTTCCTGCGAGCAGACCTTCTCACAAGTCGTTGAAAGGTGTTACATCTGAATGAGCGAGTATTTGGACTCGCGACCATCTTCCTACATGCGAACAGCTTTTTCTGTGGTAACATCCCTTAGCCCTCAGTACCAGCAGCCCGTATAGGCCGATTTGGGCTTATCTTCTTCAATGGTTCCGAGTCTCAAGGGATCGCTATCAAGGAACGAAATTATCGGATGAGTCATTGGATTAGATCTCCCCTCTATCTGAAGATAAGAATCTTATCCCACGAAATCAGCGGGATCTCGATATCTTACGTAACAGATTGGATCATTTCATATCTATATAAGGAGATGACTCCATTAAGATACAGGTACACAATATTCAATCTCTAGCCTCGGCTGCTTGGTTATTCTCCTTCTTGCCTTATCGGACTTGAGCATCGGAGGGCTAACGGCCGGACGCCGGCCACCCTTAATTGCTTTCTGTCTTCTTTCAGGTCCGGCGGAGGAAGTCTCTATTGGAGAGAAGGTGAACATCTGGGGGATCCTGTTACAAAATCTGATGTTAACACCCCAAGCCCCACATTTCATTTGTGATCCTGTTCAATTTGGTATAGAAATCAGTAAATGTTTCGTGCTCCTCCATAGTAATGTTTTCAAATTGTATAGAGAGGCGTTGAAGTTTTGAGTTTTTAACAATGCTTGTTCCTTCATGAGTAACTTCAAGAATGTCCCCATGCCTGCTTACTTGTTGTGCAATTTTGAATCCAGCCAAATTCATCTTTAGATACTGAACAAAAAATGGGATTCAGGCCTTTGGCATTATGAACACGTTGAGCTTTATCATAATCGGTCCACATCGCCTTATCTCTTGGCTTGAGGACATCCAGTTCACCTTCCTTACATATAGTGTCCATTAGGGGTTTATATCCAATATCAATCATGTCCCTAACATCTGAATCAATAGATTCCAAGAAGATGCGCATTCGGGCTTTCCAGTATGGATAGTTTGACCCATCAAAGAAGGGAGGCTTAGTAACGGATGAAGAGTCCTCTCTAGACATATTTTCAAGTTCTCTTAGGATCTCACTCCGAGTTTTTAAACTTGAGCGGAGGAACCAGCTCTGATACCAATTGAAATTGCGGTTTTACCGCTTATCGAGATACTTGGAGATATGCCTCATGCCCTAGAGGGGGGTGAATAGGACTTTTTAAATTCTAATTAAAATTAAAAACTGATCAAGTCAATCTTATCACAATAACATTCAAGGCATTTATATGAGCAATTTGTAAGCAAGGACTATCATAGGCATTTCATCAAACAGTTAGCATTCATGATTGATTAAACCATTCAACACATAGCAATCATTCAATCTCACAATGCACAGCGATTTATAGTGGTTCGGTTTCCCTACTCCACTCCCGGTTCACGATCTCAACCTATGAGACCACCGGATTTCACTATAGTCTTGGTTTTAAATTAGGTTAACCATCAACCTTGACATCCTTTGATCTAGGACCGCGTTTACCATCCGTCGATGGCCCAATCCAGGGACTTGACGAGTTTGGATCTCAAACTCTTACCAATCCTAATCCAAGGATGGTCACGTACACTCCCGCCGGAGTTTCCCAATCCAGGGAATAGAGATTCAATAAATGGACTCTCAAATACTAAACATACCTAGACGATTGAGCCCCCGATTCAATGCCTTTGATGAGTAGCTTCAGCTCCACGTGCTTCAGCTTCTCTTTGTGCTCCCAAGATCAGCTACCGATGCAAATGATGAGGTTATGTTGATGCCGGGTAGTTGGGAGAGAGTTGGTCTAGTTCCTCTTGCCTATTCAATGCAATGGTAATGAGGGAACTACCAAACTTCAAACATTCAATGGCTATAAATGACCTCATAAATATATTCCGAAGGTAGGTCAGCCATGAATGAAGGTCTTGAGTTCATACTTCAAACCGAGCTTTGAATACTCATTGATAAGCCATTAATGGCTAGGTTTGAATGATGAACTCAATAGGGACAAGAGCAAAGAGGGTAGGAGGATGTGAGTAAAAGCTCTCTCTCTTAGCTCTTGAAGGGTGTTGAATGCATCCATGAAAGACCACAAGTCATGGCTATATAGAGCCCCAAATGATGGCCCCAACGGATCTAAAACGGTCACGACCGACCTATCAGAGAAGGGTCTCAACTGTTCGGACAGACCGGTTGTCAGTCAAATCATAGGCCACATTTGAGACTGCCCGACCGGTCAAGATCGGTCGGATCCCCTTGCTGGAGTGAATGGAAAAGGAAGGCCGACTGGTCGGATCCCCTTGCTGGAACAACTAGAGAAAATAGGCCGACCGGTCAAGACTGGTCGGCTGTGCTTGCTGGACAGCCTGATGAATCCAGGCCGACCGGGCAAGACCGGTCGGCTATGCTTGTTGTATCAATTGATGATCTGATGGCCGACCGGTCAAGACCGGTCGACTGCCCCAGCAGAAATTCCACAGCAAGCTGCTGTTGGTGTTGAAGAGCCTGGCCGACCGGTCAAGACCGGTCGGCTTGTCTAGATGCTTTCATTTCAGCACAACTGCTGGACACATCTCGTAGTTCGTGGTTTTGTCACAGCGAGCTTGCTGGACCAAGTTCTTCAACACAGCAGCGGATCACTTCAAGTTATGAAGTGATTTGGTGCATGAAGTCCAGTCTTTGGACATATGATCATTTACGTTTAGCACCAGCCATGGACCACAAGTCTGATCAACTTGTGCAAGGGTCGAGAGGGAATGGGATAAGATATGTGAGTCATTACGCCATTCTTTGATGTTTTGAGTTTCCTATGGTCGATTTATATGCAAATTACCTGAGATCTTGTTTCAGCATGAGCTTGAGCAATGGAAGAAGCATAATCTTCAAGTCTTGATCTTCAATTCTTCGACCGGGGCTCACACGACAAGACGCGACCAACCAACACGCCAATT
>PVNU02001790.1:355000-414690 GCA_003013855.2 Liriodendron chinense | reverse complement strand
ATTAAAATTCTACATCAAAACAGAAATTCTAAAAAATGTTAAAAAACTAACCTTTAAAATACCATCGACCGTTCTTTGGAGAAGAGAAAGCGAGAGCCTGAGAAGGCCCAGAAGGGAGATGCAGATTTTCAACTGTAAAGAAAGATTACTGAATTTGTTATTTGGTTTGTGGAGAGCTAGAGAGAACGAGAGAAGATTTAGAGAGTGAAAAGTGGGAACGGAACGTTGAGGTAGAATTTTGTGTATAAGGATGATTTTTTCTAAGATGAATAGGATTTACGAAAAAAATCAACGATAGCCCAGGCCCCACCATTATGCATTTGTTTTATCCATACCCTCCATCCATTTTGTATAATTATTTTGAAGCATGACCTAACGAATGAGGCAGATTCGAGTCTCTGGTGGACCACACCAAATAAAATAATAGTGATTAAATCCCCACAAATAAAGCATTCATGGGGTCACTAGAATGTTTATTTTCCATCTAATGTGTTGATAAGGTCATAAAGACCTGGATAAACATACCACAAAAATATGAGCTTAATCTAAAGCTTTTGTAGCCCACGATGAGTTTTTAATGGTTGATTACCAATATTTCTTATATTAGGATTGTAATACCCCGAAAATTTTGTACTCGAGTAAGTACACAAGTGCAAATCTTAGTATACACCCCGGTATGGATTCATGCTTTAAAAAAAATTCAAACTTGTGCACATCTGCATAACCTTCTACCCATCTTGAGCTTCTGCATTTCAACATACTTGATCTAGGATCAATCTAAACCATTGGAATTTCTTTTCATAGTCCTAATGAGCTATCCAACCGCCTGATCGAAGAATACACCATCGACCACCGAATTCAAAATGTTCATCATCACCAAACCATCCATCAACACCAACATCAATTAGTCCAACCATCCAACAACCCCCCTTCTGCTTGCGTGTTCATGAAACCAACCATGTATTACCCTATACATGTGATAAGCATCCCAACCATCCAAATATTTACACCATATCTCATCTTTTAACTGTATATTGTACTTGGATCCACCAATGGAGACACCCAAACATCAAGATAAACCACTCTTTGTGGAGCTTATAGGGTTCATATCAAGTGCACTGGTCAGTTTCACAGAGAATATCTACACATAACTTGATCGAATGGTAGGCATAAGCCGTTGAATACATTGTGGCCACTGATGAAAGATCATATGCCGATATTAGGCTCATTAGATAGAGCACGTTAAGTAGAGGCTCACCATCAAATTTCACCTTAAACGGATGGTGGGATATGACCATATATGCATTTGAATTTTTTGCAAGGAAGGCAACAAGAGATATCCCACTCTTCATAGGTCTTTGCTCAAAGACTTCTCTTAAAAAAGAAAAAAAAGGAGAGAGAATCACATTGCTCAGTCAGGCGTGTCTCCTACCTAGCTCTCCTTTAACTTCCCTATTTTTCATCAACCACTCATCTATATGACCCCACCATGGTAATCCAAACCACTCACCAAATGTCTCGGTAGTATATGGTCAATATTCAACATTCCATGTTCCTGTCATGTGGTTCGCCTCTGTCCCGAATCCACCGCAACGTTCCGCTCACATCTCATGTCGACCTAACAAATCAGCTGGATGGAGTGGATCCCCAAAACATATTCAATGGACCCCACCTAGTCGTGCTAACTCTGAAAATTCGCATCTCTACACTTTACGAATTCCATCCAAAACGGAAACCTCTATTTTCGCTTCAAGTTGTAACTGCATCCGTGTGTTTTGCATTTATCAGATCTCAACCGTTCTTTCTTTCACATCCAACGTCCCTTAGTCCTCCAATACTTCTCGACACCAAACAACCAATCAGGGAGTTCCATTCTTCTCTTTCTTCTCCGCAGTTCCTGCCACTTGCACATCCACTACCCAGAACTTTTGTACGTGGACCCACCATAAAACCTTGTTGAACCTTTGTTTCCTAAGGTCCACAAGCTTTCTACACCCAATCTACACTGTTCAGGAAGATCAACAAGAAGAAAAACTGACCAGATCACACCATCTCCAAGAATATTCAACTTAGACGCAGTTCAACTTTCCAAGTCAGTCAAGTTCATAAATTGACTGAAAACTTCGCCAGATTGCCATAAGAGGTAGGTGATCTCCCTGTTGAAACCCTACAATACAATATAGATTGATTTATTATTTATCACATATGGTAGGTTCAATTTATTCAATTATTATTGTGAGTTGTGGATCTATCTCATTTGATTTTTATGCATTGTAGATGGAATTCATGTAATCCTAGTCAAGACTTGTCTATTGATTTTCATTTACTCTTTAATGCGCATTGTAGTGGGATTTAGTTGATTGTTGTCCATTAAAATTATTGCATTCTTATTATATGTTATGGAATGGATGTAAATTACGAATGCTCTAGAAAGGATCATTCTGTTATTTTTATTACAGGTGCTATGTCCTGAAATGATCACTAGATAGATGGGTGCTCTGCCCTAAAAGGATCATGGGTGCTCTGCCTTGGGATAGTAAGGATAAGGAGAAGTTATGTTATTTAATTTATTGTATTTTGTTATGTAAATTGCAAGTGATATTATGGAAGAGCTAATGTCAATTTATTATAGTTGATTCCATTAATTCAGTAAATTTACAATTGATATGAATGTAGAATTTCTAAGTATGAGAATGATGTGACCCTACGAGCCATCGTGCTCACGCTCCCTTAGGTGGTTTTGTAGGGTTTGATGTTGAAGAATGAGCTGGACCAAGCTGAGGGATTATTTTTGTTTTCCTAGGAATAGTTTAATTTTTCATTAATATATAGTTTGATTTAAAAATATCAATGTAATTAAAGTTATTTAAGGATGATTGGTGGATTATTGAAAGTTTTAATTAATGAGAATGATTAATATTTACTTTAGTTGGCTCTGATGGTGTATTAAAATGAATGAAAAACTATGCGAATGACAAATGTGTTTTGATTAAATTAACCTCACGGGTCTGCAATTCAGATTCAGGCTTGATCAACTCGAGTACCGAATTTCGGGGCATGACAGATTGGTATCTGAACCTAGGCTTTAGATTCTATTTGAGGACCTAGGGTAGTCTTTCAAATTAGAAACCCAAACTTAGGGCCCTTGATTTTGTGATGGATGAAATTATAAATTTCATTTTGGATCCCTTTGCAATTATTTCACATTGAATCTGATCATATTTAGGCTCTATATTTGATTAAAAACTCAATTAGGACCCAAAAATAGTTCTTAGGATTTTTAGCCACTATGTTGTTTGGACAACAATAATTAGCATAATTAAATACTTGACTTCAGAAAATCATAACTATTAAAGTACAGCCCTGTTTGAGGTTATTCAAACTCTCACTTGAAGTTTTATAAGTGCAGTTACAAAGAAAAATAATTATAAAATTTTAATCCAGAATTGTGATGTACCGATTCTAGGTTATAGTTAGATTATTCACAACTCGTCCATTTCTGGACAGTGTTCACTATTAGAATTTTAAGTTTTTAGGTGAACATCAGATGATGCTGAAATTTTATAGAATGATACTTAACTCATAGATATGTCTATAGAAAAATTTGAGTGTGATCCAATGCCTGAAAGTACTAGAAATAGTAGCGTTAACATCACCTCTGAATCTAAAATATTTTCTGCACTTGAAATTTGATTCATATCTCATCTCAAATTCTCCTAAATCCTCATCTATAACTCTTCCAACCTATACAGTATTCCTTGCCATGGAAAATCAATTCACGTTCTTAGGTTTCATTTTCTCAATCGTAGGTTATGTCAAACCCGAGTGTGAACAATGAAGCCGCCTTGGAAACTTCTATAACCGATGTAGACAAGCAGAGTGAGGTGATTGATAAGATCCTCAAGGCGATAGGGAGGGATTCACGGCCCATATAGGTACCCAAATGCTTAGGCCCACTACCTGGGAATAAGCCCATATTGCACTTGTGGCCCATGAAGGATCAGGTTCCTTATTGGAGAAGTTTAAGAGACAGAGGCCGCCTACGTTTAAAAGTGGGCCTGACCTAAGCGAAGCTGAAGGATGGAAGCGACAAATTGAGAAGATATTCACGGCAGTGCAATGCAACGAGCAGAAAAAATCAAAATTAGCAATATACATGCTTGAAGGAGAAGCTGACTTTTGGTGGGAATCAATCATCAGAGAGAATCTCGAGATTAGAACTTGGACCTGGACCCAATTTTGTGAGAAGTTCAACGAAAAATATTACCTTGAATATATACGAGATCAGAAGGTAGCAGAATTCATAAAGCTGGAGTAAGGTGATATGACGGTACATCAGTACGATGCAAAGTTTATAAAGCTATCTCGATTCGCTACATTCTTGATACCTGACGAACTCCGCAAGGCGCAGAAGTTTATCGAGGGACTCAGACCCTCCACCCGTAGCTGGCTAGCACCCTTTCTCATGAAGACGTATGCTGAAGCAATGGAACGCGCCATTGCGATAGAGAAGGATTCAAATGAATGTTTGAATGATCGTGAGCCGATAAAAGACTTGAAGAGTGGAGTCCGAATTGAGTCCCATGTACCTCTTACGAACCAAGAAGCAAAAAGACAGAAGATAATGTCATCACTAGAAACCAGACACGCCACTACGAAGCCTTCCCCATTCTTTACTGGAGCATGTCATAATTGTGGATGTGTAGGTTACCCTGCTCGCAACTGTCGTCGACCACCCCATTTTCAATATTCACGGAATCAAGGACCGTTGCAACAATTCTACCAACCACCACTTTTTGTGCCACCAATCTCGTACCTGCCACCACCACCAACTTCGTTGCCACCACAACCTTATCCTCATGAATCTGTACAACAACAGTCATCACCACAACAAGCTTGTCCTCCTCAGCATCAACAATCGAGATCGGAAAATCAAGTGTTACAACCACATGCTCAAGGACGCGCCTACTGTTGTATGTGTGTTTTTTTTTTTTGTCCTCCATCAACATGAGGGTACAATGTAGTATAGAAGATGGGAGTCCAAGGTCGATCCTCAGGGATAGAACTAAGAAGTTAGGAAAGATTCAACAACTATGTAACATAAAAGAGATCTAAAGAAAGTTATATCTAACAATGAGAAAATTTGAATTTAAATTTGAATTGCAAGAAGTTTAGATTTAAATATTAAAAGGAAAGCAACTAAGGCTTCAAGGTTTCACATGTTAGATTCATACACATATTTGAGACGTAATTATTCCACATTCATTCATTAATTATAAACCATTCACATGTTTTGATCTTAGAGATTCCACTAGATCATAGTCATTTAGCATCATGGTTCCTAATCTTCACCATCTAATGATTAAGGATGATTAGGAGATAAATAACCTAAGAACTCAACACCATTCCAAATCATTATTCCAATGTATGAATCGAGAGTATTGTGATCTAAAGCATAACATGAAACACTCTCTTGTATGGATTAAACTCAATTGAACCTCTACATACATGAGAATAATGCTACTACAATCAACACATATGAGAGTTCATAACCATCCATCAATATAAATTAGAGATATCACGTGATAACGAAGCATTAAACACATATGAATCTTAGATTGGGTCCTAAGCATCCAAAATTCATGAGAGAATTGACGAAAGGGCCATCTACAAATCATGTTTCCCAAACGTCTAATAGCATAGATTTACAATCACATGCATAAGCATGACTAGATCTACAACATTGAATAAGAGTAATCAAACTTCAAAGTTACATATCCCATACATAGATAATGAAAGTATCGAAGCCACACTATCCATCTGTATAATCATGAAAATCTCATTAAATTAAAATCTAAAAATTACTTCTCAAAATGTCATGAATTCAATATGTTTTAAAAAGACATATTCAAACAATAAGAAAGAAATGAAAGAAAAAAAAAACTGAATTAAAAATATTCAAACCAAAGCTACAAGGTTCTTCACCACCACCTACCACTTACAAAAGAAAAAAAAGAAAAGAAAATAATTATGAAAGAGAAATGTAGAGAGGAGAGAAATAATTATGAAAGAGAAATGGAGAGGAGAGATATAACAGAGAGTTGAGAGAGAGAATTCTCTGTTTCAAAGTAATCTGTTATGCGACTGGTATTAGGCTTAAATAGGTGTCCGATAGCGGTGACAGCCGAAATTCTTGCGGGAGCACTATGAATACGAATGAATATGAATATGAATATGAATGTGGATGGAGGCAGCAATTTTGACACTAAATGAAATTTACATAGTTTTTCTTATTTCTTTTAATTGTGGTTATCTTTGATCTGTTCTGAGCCGTCCATTATGTTCAGCACCCCAAATAACTCTTAACAAGCCATTGGCTCGTTTAGCAGACAATCATAATCTTCAGAAAGTGGTCAAAATGTTTTGAGATTTTTCCTTCCTCCTGGCCCATCAGAAACTCTTTATTCAATGAAATTTCATCTCCCTTTCTAAAACTGTATCCTCTACAACATAGACGGTCCAGATTCATCAAAGCGGACCCCATATATACTTATATATATATGATCATAGGATCGAACCGACTTTCACGTCCGCTCATGCATGGGATGACGTAAGCAATGATATCATTCAAGATTGAATAATAAAATTCTTTTCAAAATATCTGTTATTTACTGGAGTTGTTTATCTGATTTCACTCCCTGCGGACCTTGGATTTAGATGAAATTTGTGCTCTACAAATGGTATGAAATTAAGCTCAAATGGACATTCTGGTAAAATATTGATTTTTTTCACTTGACCTTTCTTCAGTTCATATTGCTTTACTATTCAAAATACACCGTGATACAAATGTACTTTTCTTATCCAATCTAATTCATCCACGCCGTTCAGCACAATAAATAAGTTGTACAAAATATTCCTTGACCCATGGTTGTAATTGTGGCTGCATGTATATTTTCTTGTACTTCACACTTTAACACTTTTACCATTCGGCTCTTTTTTTTTTTTTTCTGCTTCTTCTCTCAATTCTTAGACTTTGGGGATTTCTCTATACATTCTAAGCTGTCTTTGACACTCTGATTGTGTCCTTACTTGATCTATACTTCCTAAAAATTCATAAAATAACCATTTGTAAATGAAAAAGCAGGTATCCAGTCAGATCTCTAAATGCATGCAATATCAGTCTAAAACACTGTGCATGCAATAGCGGTCTAAAACCTTGATTATAGACATGAAAATCAGCTAAAACCATATTAAGGGTATAATTATATAATATATTAACTCCAACACTTATGCCCTAATATCATCCCCAGAAGATTCAGCCCAAACTCAAGCGTGCCACCTGGCAGCACGACTACCCAACTCGAGCACCCTAGTTGGAATCCAATAAATTAATAGAAAGGCTTTTATTTTTTGATTTTTTTATTTATAACGTGGCTTTTAGGTGGCCGCCTAAGCTTTCTAGTGGTCGAGCCGGCCCACATACAGACAAATACGTTAAAGTTGAGGGAAGGCTGTTACAATGTTCGGCTGCACAGGTTAATGTAAGGCGGATCCAACCCTCTACAGTACACGTGGAAATTTTATGTATCCATCTGTGCAGTCTATCAAGTGTACCGTACTATATATGGACAGCTTGCATCTGAAAATCATGCCTATTAGACAAAAAAATTAAAAAATAAATAAATAAATAAATAAATCCATCGGTCCTCTTGAATTTCCTTCAACACCGTCGGTTTGATGGGAAATGATCAGATGGTTAGGAACATAACAATCATCTTTTATTTTGGAAAATTTTCCATCTGTTATTGGATAAACGCAATGGACGGTCTTGATTGGTAAATGACGGTTGTGAGTTAATTGTAGAGAGATGGGTGTAAATTTCTAAGATGCTCCATAATCTACTATCTCAGCTTTTGGTGTGCGGACCAAAAGAATCTTACTAAGAAGCAGCAGATCCGGAACAAATATCATAATGATACAAAACTTCTGTCATCTCCAGCCGTTCAATCCCCACTTTTCGTGTGATATGACCTACCTAAGTTTTATATCCGGCTGATATTCAGAATTCAGTCCTATTGTGATCTTTTAAAACAGATGGACGGAGTGGATTTTCCAGAAACATCTCTGTGGGTCCCACACCCCGGTCACGATATAAAGTGAAACATTGATAAAGTTATTTGGTTTGTTGTGAAACAAGCTATGTTAGTTTAAGCACCGTTTTAAAGATGGTGGTGGCTCAGCTTCCTAAATATTTAAGGTGGTATATATCAATCTAAGCCATCCAAATTGTGGGCGTTATTATATACCTAAAATGACACTGATCAAGCAATCCTATCCATTCAATTAACGGGTGTGAAATGGACGGTACAAATCGAATGGTTAGTATAGGAAAAATAAGATGGATAGTATCTATTCAGTGCAATTTTTTTTTACTATTCTTCATCTATATTTGGTTTAGAGATTAATAAGGTCTCAATTTCCACTACAATTGTAGCATATGATGTGTGCGATTGAAGAGTCACACCATTTTTTAAATGGTCGAAGACTACCACCAGCAGAAAAAATAGCGAGACAAGGATAGATAACGAGTGGGTGTCTAAGTGAGTCAGATTGGGAAAAGGTGGGGTCAGGATCTTGACTAACACCCTCTTCGCTATGCATATAACGACGAGGCCTTTTCAGGAACGGGATCTTCCCTTTAACCTTCTCTAGTCAGTCCTGGCTTTTTCATGAAAAGGATCCTCCTTTCTTTCATCCATTCTCTTCCACTGAAAACCCATATTAAGAAAATCTTCACGTCAACCTTCTCAATCTCAAAAAATGGTGTTTCACAAAAGAAACCCTTCCAGATCAACAACCCCAGCATTCTTCTTCATCTTCCTTATACTCTCTTTTCAGTCTGTTCAAGCAACTAGACCTTTGGAAGGTCATGGTCTCACATTCCCGTCTCTCGTGAGAGCCATCTCTCCACCATCGCAGCCTTCGGATTGCACATACGGCCAGAAGCCAGGTAACGACTGCCATATCAATGGGAAGGATTCTGCTGGGAATTATCAACCATTTCCACCCCCAACTTCCGTCGACGTCACAACTCCCGGCATGAATTGACTCTCTCGTGATCGATCCCAGTTACAAGGAGAACGACTTCTGCATGAATTTCTATCTATTTGTTTTTGTTTCTGCTATCTATGATTTGGTTTCTGATCTTCCAATGAATCCAATCTGCTCCATTTTCTAGTGTACAGGGTGGCCCACAATATCAACTCTTTGGATTGCTAAACCATGGGACCCACTTGTAAAAACTGAAATTCCTGAATTTGGAGGAGATTCTAGATATAGAATTTTGCCCTTTTTAGCTTCATGTACTTCATGTACGCTGTTGCTGTTTTTTATTTTATTTTATTTTTGCTTTTAACTGTCTATTTTGTGGGCCTTCTCTTGAAGGGTTAGTGATTTTTCAATCTGGGAGATTTTTCAGGTTGCGTATTAGGTGTTACCAGGGTGGGGCCCACCTTGATGTATGTGTGGTATATCCATGCCGTCCATCAGTTTTCTAGCTCATTTTAGGGAATGGTCTCAAAAATTAAGCAGATCCAAATCTCTTAAGTGGACTACATTTTGGAGATTGAATTTCAACCATTAAAAATTTTCTTGGGGGCACTAAAGTTTTGGATCGAGCTGATATTTTTGTTTTCCCATCGTTCAGGTCTGTATGACATTATCAACAGGTTGGATTGGCAAATAAACATTACAGTGGGCCCTAGCAAGCTTTTAATGGTGGGTGTTCAACGACCACTGTTTCCTATGGTGTGGTCCATTTGAGATTTGGATCTGCTTCATTTTTTGGACCATGCCCTTAAATGGGCTGGAAAAACTAATGGGAGGCGTGGATATGGCAAGCATGCAGAAAGGTGGGCCCCACGGTCAGGGAAACACCCACTAAGTTGTTACTCGGGTAACACCTAATCCACTCCCGATTTTTAGTGCATCTGCCATCCACAGCGGGGGTCCATAGTATCAATGGTTCAGATAACTCAACCATGGACCCCACTTGTAAAAACGTACGATAGTAGCATACAAACATTCTGCCCGGCGTTGAATTTTTATCAGAATTTCTACTTTCTGTGGTGGAATTATATACACGGCTGGCATCTTTGCATGGTTTACACAGGCTTTCAAGTCTGTCAATTAGAGCCCATAACTAAGTAATCCAGAACATTGATTTTCCGACTCCCACCAAAAATCTAAGAAGTTGGAAGATCCTAGCGAGCAATTTTTAAGTTAAAAGTGGACGTTCTTGTACTTTCTCTTCTTAACCGTCCATCTATGGGCCGTATAATAAATAATTAAAATTGTCCTATCAGGAGATTCTTAAAACATGGTCTATCCAGGGCAGGACGTTACAAATCAACGGTGTTGATTAGTCAAAATGGGCTAACCCTTACGAATTCAAAACGCATGTGTACTCCGAAAAAAATGCGGCCACATATCATACAATAATTCCTTTACACTATTCTACGGACGGATGCGAGTTGCCCTCTCCCACCAGCAGGAAGCTCCTCCTGTCCGAAATCCATGGGGCCCACCAAGATATCTGTGAGAAATCCACCCTGTCCATTTCTCCATTTCATGACATGAACTAAAAAATGACATGGATACAAAACTCAAGTGGACCACACTCAAGGAAACAGTGGGGATATTACGACTACGGTCAAAACCTTTATGGCACACAGAAGTTTTGGGGCTCGGATCAGGTACTACCCCATTAGGACGCACGAGGAGACGGACCCTACGTGGCACGTCGCCATTGGCTGACACAGTGGGCTCTGCACTTCGGTATTAGTGGGATGTGATGCAGACCAGAGGTGTGGGACCCACTGCGCCGGCCAATGAGGATGCGCCACCTAGGAGTTAGTCTCCTCAGTGTCCTGGTGGGATAGTACCTAATTTGAGCCCGAAGTTTTGGATTAAGCTAATATTTGTGTTTCCAGTTCATCCCAGTTAGGATGGCCTTGTTAGCGGTTTGGATGGCATATCAACATTGTGGTGGGCCTCAAAAAGGTTTCAACAGTGGGTATTTTCATTCTCCCTGTTTTCTGTAGTGTGGTCCACTTAAGTTGTGGATATCCCACATTTTTGTAATAATGTACTGACATGAGCTAGAGAAACGGATGGACGGGTTGGATTTCTCACGGACATCTCAGTGGACCCACGTAGCTTCAGACTGCACGAACTCGCCGTGGGCAGGGGGCGCCGGGAAATCTCGTTCCTATTCTAGTGAAAAACGATGGGATGAGGTTGCAAACCTATCGGACCAATGAAAAGGCTGCAAACAGGATTTGTTGTTTGCGGCCAATAGAGGATTCAGACCCTTTTTAATGATCCAAACCGTTTATTTGGGGAGTGGATTAGGTGTTACCTGCTGTGTTACCATTAACTTCGGGCCCACCTTGATGATTTTTTGTATATCCACACTTTCCATCTGTTTTTCCAGCTCATTTTAGGATGTGATCCCAAAAATTAAGCAGATCCAAATCTTAGGTGGACCACACCACATGCAACATTAGTGATTTAACGGCCACCATTAAAAACTTACTAGGCCCACCAAAATGTTTATTTTCCATCCAACCCGTGGATAAGGTCAACCGAAACCTAGATGGATTGAAAATACAAAGATAGCATTGACTAAAAAAAATAAAATTGTGGCTCTAAAAATGTTTTTAATTGTCATTCACCACTGTTTCCAGTGGTGTGGTCCATTTCAGATTTGGATTTTCTTTAGTTTTGGGATCACTCACTAAAATCAGTTAAAATATCGGATGGACGGTGTGGATATACAACAAATTCATCAAGGTGGGCCCCACACAGTAAGTATACCACCTATTAAGGTGTTACCCAGGTAACACATAATCCGCTCCCGTTAATTTGATAGGGATAACATATTTGCTGAGGGCGCGGATTTCCTGTCGAAAGCCTTGGGTAGGAAGTCTCTGCGCTGGGAACCAAGGCTGGGCCAAAGTAATGTTTTTGATAAATCCGTTTTGGGAGCTCATTTTAGGACATGATAACAAAAATGAACCGGATCTAAGCCTCAGGTGGGCCGAAAATGTGAGGATTGAACGTCCACAGTTGAAATATTTGTGGAGCCACATGAGTTTCGAATCAGGATAATATTTGTGTTTCCAGTTCATCCCAGTAGTAGTGACGTTATGAACGGTATGGATGTCATATAAACATCACTGTTGGAACCAGGGAGATTTCAACGGTAGTAATTTACCTACCCACCTTTTCCTTTAGTGAGGCCAACTTAAGTATTGGATCTGGTTCATTTTTGTTTTCATGTCCTAATATGATCTCCCGAAACAGATGGACGGGGTGGATTTATCAAAAAAAACATCACTGTGAGCCCCACTTTGGTTCCCAGCCCAGGAACTTCCTGCGCAAGGCTTTCGCAGGAAATCCGCGTCCATTTGCGGGTGTATACTAGTCTTATGAATGGCCCAAATCTCTGAAAAGCATCCTATCCAATGGTCCACCAGGATGTAGGTCTAGCATTAGATTGAAGACTTTTTTGGTTGGGTGGGGATTGCCTGCAAAGGCTTTTCCTGCGTTGGGGATATAAGTGTTGGGCCATCCTGATGTTTGTGATAAATCCACCCCCATTCATTCGTTTTTTCCAGCTCATGCTAGGACTAGAGACTAAAAAGGAGGCGGATCCAAAACTTCAGTGAGCCACCCGAGAGGAAATAGTAGGTATTGAACAACTACCATTGAAACAAACTTACGGCCACATAAGTTTTTTTATTAGGCTATGTATTATGTGTTTTCAGTTCATTTTTTATTAGGCTATGTATTATTTCTGTTCCCACCTTTCCCTCTCACCTGCCTCATTTTTCGTCTCATGTCCTAAAATGAGCTAGACAAATGGATGGACGAAGTGGATTTATCACAAACATCACTGTGGCCCTACCTAGCTTCCAGGCACAGGAACTTCATACCAAAGCCTTCATTGCATGGGAGGGATTGACCTGGGTTCCTCTACGTGTCCCCATGAGCTAACTCTACAATTGTTAGACCCACAAGTATTCTACATGACATCTAATCTGTCCTTGTGCCTTAACATGAAAGTTGGACGCTCCAAAAATCAGGTCATCCAACCATCATGTGTCTACTCGGGTGGGGCTGGGGCTGCACTTGTTAAGTTTAAACCCAATAGAGCTAATTCATTTGACACCTTTAAAAGGTCTTTTTAAACTCTATAAATAGACTTCTCTTAATCCGTTTTTTAAATCAAGTCTTTCTAAACTCCATGATTTAGTTTTTAATGTTGGTTTAAGTGTCTATTTTTTGTTTGGGCTAAGATAACAAGTAATTTGTGTATCACTGTGATAGGGTTAGTCATTGTATCTTAAAGTTTGATTGTAAAAAATTCTTATTACACTTGGGACGTTGTTTAATAAGGAAACATTATTCAACTTCAAGCTGAGTGATTCCAAATCATGTTTCGACTCGATTCAAAATTCTCTTTAACATTTCTTGCTTATTTTTCTTTTTCAAATTTTGTTTTCTACAGTCTATATTGTTTTCAAATCTCAAACCCAACATAAGGTGGTCCCTGCCCCAGCTAGGTGTATCTTTTCTTTCCTGTCTATATGCACCTTGGTTGGTGGCTTTTAGAGACAATGCCTTGATATCCTTACATTTTAGTTGAATTCATAAAATATGCTTGCTTTTAAACGGTTTCCTAAAATGAGCCTAAATGTTTTGCTATTAACCAAAACACCGCTCGCAGTCTGACACCCTTAAGTATTCAATACCATATTTATAAAAAGACAATGCTACCCTCAAAGAAACTTTGAAACACCTTTCCAATAAAACATGCATTTCTCTCCTCCGTCCGACCAAACATCACAGCCCACCCCCCTCTCCCTCCTGAACTACCAAACATCGCAAATCTAAAGCTCAAGTGAACCACACTGCAGGATAGTGGGGTAGATCTCGAGTAGACCACACCACAACAAAGTGGTTATAATGACACCCACAGTTGAAACCTTCCTCGGGCCACACAACTAGCCACTGTTGCTTAAATCCTAGGGTCAAGTGGGCCTTCATAGGGCTGAAAGTTGGGCAGGTTCAACTCGACCGACCCGTGACCGACCCGACATTGGGTTGGGCTTGGGCAAGAAGTATTGAACCCGATCTCGAGCTTGGGCAATGAAAACATCAACCCGATGAAGTTTGGGTCGGGCTTGGGTTGAGGTCTCGGGTTGCCCAACCCAACCCAACCCAACCCGAACCCGAACCCGATCTATATACAAGTTACTTATACTTTTATTATATTTTAGTGAAATAAACTTATAATGTTTACTTGTATTTTAACTTATTTGTTTAGGAAAAGTGAAGTTTTTTACATAAATAAGTACATATATAATTAATAAAGCCATAGGTACAAAAAAAGGCGTATATTGAAACATAATAGACTAATGTAATAACGAAAATATTAGCATGTATCAACCCAACCGAGCCCGCTTGGGTTGGGCTTGGGTTGAGAATTCCCAACCCGAGGTTGGGTTGGGTTGGGTTAGGGTTGAGGTATAGGAACCTTGGGTTGGCTTAGAGTTCAGCACCAACCCGACCCAACCCGCCCGACTTTCAGCCCTAGGCCTTCATCAAGGTGGGGCCTACCGGTTAGGTCGCTGGCTCCAGACCACCACCCATAGGAAATGGATTGCCTGATGTGGCACACACCACCGACTTTCATGGTGTGTTGACGACACCAAGTTCTGTGGGTCCACCAAGATGTATGTCTTATATCCACACTGCCCATCTATTTTACAAGATCATTTTAATGCATGGCCCCAATAAGAAGGCATATTCGAATCTCAAGTGGACCACACCACTAGAGGCAGTGGGGAATGAACGTGTGCCATTGAAATTTTCTTGGGAGCCACAAATTTTTTGGATCAAACTGATATTTGTTTTTTCCCTTCACCCAGGTCTGTGTGACCTTATTAACCGGTTGTATGACAAATAAACATCATCGTAGGCCTACGAAGGTTTCAATGGTGGGAATCATTATCCCTACTTCTTTCTTTGGTGTGGTCCACTTGAGACTTGGATCTGTCTCATTTATTGAAACATCATCCATAAGTGGTCCTCTTACGCCACAAAATAATCTCTCCAAATGCATGGACCATGTGAATATTACATATACATCGCTGTGGGGCCCATAGACATTGGTGACGTCAACATCATATGAAGGTCAGTGGTGTGTGACACACCATGCAATCCGCTTCGTTGGGAGCAGATTAGGTGAGACCCCGGATCCAACGAGGTGGGTGGGATCCCTAACTGGGCAGCTCACAGTGATGTATGTGCTTTAAATCCACACCGTGCATCCATTTTGAAAGCTTATTTTAGTGTCTCACGATACCAAAATGAAGCTGACTCAAATCTCAGGTGGACCACACCACAGGAAACAGTTGTGATTGAATCGTCACTACTAAAAACTCCATCAATTCCACCGGAATGTTTATTTTTCAACCAACCTATTCATAATGTCACAAACACCTAGATGAAGAGACCACACAAATATCATCTTGATCTAGAGCTTTTGTGGCATATAAGAAGTTTTAATGGTAAATCATCACTGTTTACCGTACTATGGTCGATCTGAGATTTGGAATTGCTTCATTTTTTTGTATTATGCATTGAAATGAGCTTTCATTATAAATGGACGGCATAGATGTACTCAAAGTCAGGGGTTCCACCCAACTTGGTGAATCCCGGGTATCACCTAATCTGTTTCCCGTTTTGTTTACCAATCCGTATTTCCTGCAAAAGGAAGCTGCTGCGCTGGGAAGCTAGGTGGAGCCCACCATGATGTCTGTGAGTAATTTACTCTGTACATCCATTTTGCCAGCTCATTTTAGGACATGTATCCAAATATAAGCCAGATCCAAGACTCAAGTGGGCCATGCAAGGGAAAACTGAAAAATGAAATGCCTACCATTGAAACCTTATTGGGCTCCACCTTAATATTTATGTACCATCCAAACCGTTTATAGCGTCATTCCCACTGGTATGAACTTAAAACACAAAAAACTAATCCTACTACAAAACTTTTATGGCCATACAAATGTTTCAATGGTGGTTGTTAAATCGCACTGTTTCCTCTCATGTGGCCCACGTCAGTTGTAGATCCGGCAGATTTTTTGTCGTATATCCTAAAATAAACTCAAAAAATGGATGAACGGAGTGGATTTCTCACAAACATCACAATGGCCCCCTCCTCACAAACATCAGTGGCCCCACATACCTTCCCTGCCGAACGAACTTCTGTCAGAGGCTTTGGGGAAATCCATGTCCCTGTGGTTCCCGCGACGCTCGTCCTGCACAACCTTAGGTTGGAGTTTTAAAATTTCTAAGCCCTGTCAAGATGTTTGTGGCAAATTTACACCGTTCATCCATTTTTTTAAGTTATTTTAGGACATGGGCCCAAATATGAAGCAGATCCAAATTAAGAGTGGACCACACCATAGGAAATTAAAAGGATTAAACTCCTTGGGGGGGGGGGGGGGGGGGGGGGGGGGGCTTAATTTAAGTCCACCTTAGTTGGATGGCAAAACAAGAATTACAATGGGCCCTAGCATTTTTTAACGGTAGGATTTAATTGGTACCGTTAGCTATTATGGGTATACATGAGACTTCAATCTTTTCAATTTTTGGCTCATGCCTTAAAATTATAATGATCAACAAAGGATGGACGACATTGATAAAAAAAAAAAAAAAAAAAAATGCATTATCGTGGAGTCCATGACATAGTCAACCATTGGAGTGGATTCCGCAAGCCTTGGCAAGGATGTAAAAGGCTAAAAGGGCATTTTTGTCTTTTTAAGAGGCAACAATAGGAGTTCTACAACAACAGTCAAAGTCAAATCATGTAGCTTTTTTGCCATTTGTAGAAAATTAAGGCGGGTTTTAGGAAATCATTTAAAAGCAAACTTGTTTTTGAAATTCAATTAAAATGTAAGCTTACATATCACGTTGTCCCTGGCTTTTATATATGTTATTACCTGAAGATAACGGTGGTCATGTTGACTAGTGTGTGCACTTGTGGCCATATGGTCTCTTCATATTATTGAAATTATCCTCATTTCTCCCCCAACAAAAGGAAGTGGAATCAGTCGTGCAGGAGATGCATGCATTTGAATTAGGGGAATGTTTCTCCAGGATTGTAATGGAAAAGCCCAAATAAATAAAAATCAGAGGCAATATGTATGGGTAGCTGTGAAAGCAGAAAATCACATAGGAAGATAAGAGGAGGAAATTAGAGAAAATTAGTGTTGTTTGTAGAGAACATCAATGCATCGGGGAATCAGAAAACAGCAACAGTTGGAAATGGTTCCTTGACAACCTCAATTTTACGTTAGGGTATCTTCCAGGACTTGTGATATTATCAGACCCACATAAATGTTTAATGAAAGAAGTCCCTGAAGTCTTCCAATATGCAACACATGGCTACTGTGCCTATCATATCTACAGAAACTTGGTTGACACATTTAAAGACAAGTCGTTGGAAACATTATATTGGTAAGCTGTAAAGACGTACAGAAATGCTGAATTTGAAAAGATTAAGCACAATATTAAAATGGCAAACCCTCCAGTATTTGCATGGTTAACAGAAATAGGATACGAAATATGGGCATCTTCACATTTTTCAGGAAAAAGATTCAACTTTGTGACTACAAACATATCGGAGTGTGTTAATGCTTTGTTCAAAGAAGCAAGAGAGTACCATGTTACTAGACTGATAGGGATGGTCAGATTAAAGATCCAAGAAATGTTTTACAAGAGAAGTGAACGTGCAACAACATTTAGTGGACCACTGACGAAATGGGCAGCGAAAGAAATAATGAAACTTATACCGATGGCACGCGATGTCCGCTGTCATGCAATCTCTCGGGACGAATATTATACTATAGGAGATTACAAAGACACACTTAAGCTTAGCGAACTTTCGTGTACATGTTGCGCGTTTGACGTCAAAGCGCTGCCTTATATGCATGTTCTTTCGGCATGTATAAAGTATCATCTTCCTCATCATAACTATTGTTCTCTATTTTATACAGTTGAAAATTACCGAATGTGCTACAGTCAACCACTTTACCCAGTTCGTGATAAGAGTGAATTGAAATTATCGGACCAATTTAAGGAGTTTTGTGTGAAAATTAAACTCTCGGAAGTAAGGACGTCAGCTGGAAGACTGAAGAAGATGAGAATTCTTTCACGTGGAGAGGAACGAAAAACAGTTAAGTGTGGTAGATGTAAACAAACAGGTCATAACCGACGTAGATGCAAGTTTCTAATACCTGAGGAATAATGTATCGTTATTTTTATTTACGAGTAATGATAGTTGATGGTTGATGGTTGTAAACATTAGTGATTTAGCTATCTATATATAATTAATGATGATTAATTGTTGTATTTTCAACGTGATCGTGTTGAATGTATACTATGCATAGTGGATTTCAACGTGATCGCGTTCAATGTATACTGTGCTCGTTGAAATTGAAGACGATCACGTTGAATTCCCACTGACCTTGTCAAAATTCTACTATGCTCGTTGAATTTCGACGACTTCGCGTTTAAATTCGTTGAATTTCAAAGAGAGCTCGTTGAAATTCCACTGTGCTCGTTGAATTTCAACGAGATCACGGTGAATTCCACTATGCTCGTTGAATTTCAGCGAGATCGTGGTGAATTACACTGTGCTCGTTGAATTTCAACGAGATCGCATTGAATTCCACTGTGCTCGTTGAATTTCAACGAGATCGCGTTGAATTACACTGTGCTCGTTAAACTTTAATGAGATCGTGGTGAATTCCACTGTGCTAGTTGAATTTCAACGAGATCGCGGTGAATTTCATTGTGCTCATTGAATGTTAACGAGATCACTATGAATTCCACTATGCTCGTTGAATTTCAACGAGATCTCTGTGCCTGCTCATTACACCTATATCTAACATTGACATTCACAAATCGATTCTCACGACATACTTCCAACATTCATATTATAAATTTCACAAATCAACATTCACAATATACATCCACAATTCATATTAGAACTTTCACAATATCATTTCAACATAATTTAAATTCACAAAATTTTTCACTTCCTCACATGCCATGACTAATCAGCGACGCTCAAATAATCGTCAGCCAATGAATTCCTAAATGTACGAGAGTGTGGTTGCAACTCCTTATCCTTCAAAAGTAGACTGCTGCTCAAGATGTCTATATACTTTATAACGAATATGCCACAATCATAACCATTCGTTTGCTTTGGTACAGATGCATCAATGCGAACATTCCATTCATTTCTTTCAAGCGCAGATGTATCTCTAGTGGCATGAAATAAAATATGGAGTGCTTCAGTTATGATGCTAAGCTCTTTCTTGTATCTACTCTTTCCTTTGGTGTCTAAACTATCAAGAAGAATAATCTCTCTTGCTTCCGGGTGGATGATAAGAAGAAACCAATGTCGACCGTCATAGTTCATTGGTACATACACCTGTCCATAGTAAACACAAGAAAATAACATATAAGATGCAACCATTGTCTATTGGACCACAGTGGATAAATTTAAGATGATAACCTTACCTGTTCATAGCGCCAAAATTCCTTTGATCCGTCTTCTCCCCTTACAATATCAAATGTAGATTCTTTCTTATTTTTTTCACAAACTAAGCGCCGTACTTCGCTATCATTTGAATCCCGATAGCTTCTCAAGAGAGGAAGACATTTATTGCGACATTGCTGTTACAATAGAATTTACATATTACTATATGTCTTCTACAATAAGAAATAAAATAACCATAATCTAAAGTAAACAATTACCTAAAAAAAGGTGGGGCAGAACTTGCAATCTTGTGGATATGCTACCTTGTAATCCTCCTGCCTTTTTTTCAAAAATTTAATGTATGTGTCGATAGCCTAAGTAAAAAAATAATAATAATAAGATTCAACTCAATGTTTATATAGGTCGTAAATATAAATAACTTAACGAAAATAAATTGACAATACTTACAAGGCTATCGACCCAGGCATCTGTCTTCTAAATGCTGTTAATGATTCTCCTAATTTCGTATTATTATTTTCTTTATTCCAATCCTTTACACACTTGTAATTCCTCTTCCGATAACTCTCTAAACGGGTTCATCGGCACATTAAATGATATCGGAGAAGTATCTAACACTTTCAATTCCTCAGCTTCACTGATGAGGCCAGTTGATGTAGGAATGACTGATAATGATACGTATGGGATTTTTTAATGTATGATGGCTTTAATGGCTTTTTAGCCTTCTTTCATTTACAGGAGTACTTTCACATTCTTCTTTATTTCCCTATTTCGCCACCAAATGTGAACCCATTTTTTTATTATTCAGTTCCATATCAGAAGTAGAGACAATTAATCTTTCTTCTTCCTATATAGTAGAAACAAGTAAGAAATATATGAAAGTAATAATAAAGTAGTTAACATTCCACAAAAAAAAATTATTAAACCTTGTATAATCCATCTTCAAACTTCTTTCTCTTCATATCTACAATTTTCTTCAACTCTGATCTCTCCTTCATCAATGCTTCTCTCTCCTTTTTCATTTCTTCTCTCTCAATCTCCCTCTCCTTCTTCATCTCCTCTCTCTCCTTCTTCATCTCTTCTCCCTCATTCTTCATCTCTTCTCTCTCCTGCTTCATTTGTTTTCTCTCTTTTTTCAGTTCATCTCTTTCTTTTTTAATTTATTTTCTCTCTCTTTTTAGTTTTTCAATCAACGTTTTCAAACCTTCATCGACCTCTCCCCCTCTCACTCCCTCTCCTTCTCCTTCTCCCTCACTCTCCCCTCCTTCTTCTCCCTCTCTCACTTCCTCTTTTACTTCATCATCCACCTCTTCCTCTTCTTCTTTGTCATCTTCACAATTTCCATTTTTCTCTTCTTCTTCATTTTCTTCTTTTTCATCTTTACCTTGAATGATATCTAGTGTCCTCTTCCTTCGGACTTTTCTAGTCATCCTTCCAATGCAACCGGCTTCAATGCCTTGTAAAATTAACATTATTAGATATCATCAAATGCATGTCATAAAGTAAATGTAAGTTACATTAAGGCTAATGATTATCTTACCTGGAACTTTTCTCGAAGTATCCGAACCGCCTCCGTCTTAAGTTCTTCATTTGTTGGTTCCAGGGTAAGCAGTACGGTGGTCTGTGTTTATAAGTTACTAAAAAATTAGTATCTAACACATCTATAATAATATTTGGTCTAGCAACAAATTTGTAATGGAATGCTACTTACAACTTTACGTTTCAAAATATCATCTATTGTCGGATACCTCCAGCCCTTCCACCCTCAATATTTCGTGAAGCGTGGAAGTTTGTTGGAAACAAATGATATCACAATAGAAGCTAGGGCTGGAACCCTTTCAACGGCCCATATCTGTGACAATGACATCAAATTTCATCAGATTCAAAAACTTTAGTTTGAAAAATATACTACTTATGTGAAATAAACAAAGAATGCTTACTTGTAATGGAAATATGCAGCCGTGGACATTGTATGTTTTTCCTCCCGACTTTGCTGCGTGGCTAGCATTTTGTACCCCTTGAGACATTGACTCGAATGCCACATTGCCCCATGGATACTTATTAAACTCTTCCGAAGAGTTAACTAAGTCAATGAATAGGGGGGTTGCAATGATTCTTCGTGTCTGTCCCCCTTACAAAAAACTCCACACACATTAACAAAGCGATCTTCACGACATCTGCATGCTTATTTGAATTTACAATTTTTTCAAACGCATGTAGTAGACTATTTTTTACAATAGGGTGTTTTTTGAAATAGGTTTCTTTTATCGACTTATTACTAGTCGATTTCTTAAGGGTATACATGTCTCCAATCTTCAGCTCTGTTATAAGGGCGAAGTCCATATCGGTAAACTTTATAAAATTTCCCCTCATTTCAAATACCAGCTCACCAATGTCACTTCTGTGTCTTAAAAGAAGTGAGTGAATTATGCCTCCGTTGTATCTGAATGTGGGGATGTCTAACAGAAATAAAAATTGAGATTCTCGAAACATATTCAATCGACTCTCGTGCTTCTCTAATCCCTCATTCACAATATCGAACCACCAAGTCAGTGAACATGAGCAGTATTGTTTGGGTAAACATTCCTTGGATATTCTTCAATTCCTACAAAGAAATATATGAAACGTAAAACTATCATTGTGATCTCGTTGAATTTTTCAGTGCACTCATTGAATTTTTTAGAGTGCTCGTTGAATTATATATGTGCTCGTTGAATTTCAACACGATCTCGTTGAAATTGAATGAGATCTCGTTGAAATTGAACGAGCACAGATATAATTCAACGAGATCTCGTTGAAATTTACCACTGTGCTCATTGAAATTCAACGAGATCGCATTCAATTTCAACGTGATCTCGTTGAATTATATCTGTGCTCGTTGAATTTCAACGAGATCTCTTTCACTTCCAACGAGATGATTTCCTTCAATTTCAAAGTAATCTCATTGCATTTCAATGCGATCACGTTGAAATTGAACGCGGTCTCCTTAAAATGTCACTGTGCATGTAGAGATTCAACGCGATCGCGTTCAAATTCAACGTGCTCGCGTTCAATTTCAACGAGCTCTCTACGACATTTCGTTCACTTTTATCTGTGCTCATTTAATCTCAATGATGTGATCGTGTGATCGCGTTGCATTGTCATTCAAAGAACACTTGCATCCTCAACATTTCAAGATAACATTGGCATTTCTACAAATACCTTGTATGGTTGATCAAGCCATAATATTCACATTTCAACATTTCAAGGTTACATTGGCATTTCTACAAACACTTTGTATGGTTAATCAATCCATAATATTCCAATTTCAAACATTTCAAGGTTACATTGGCATTTCAACAAACACTTTGTATGGTTAATCAAGCCATAATATTCTCATTTCAACATTTCAAGGTTACATTGGCATTTCTACAAACACTTTGTATCCCAAGGTTAACGAACAATCTTAAAACGAAAATCACCCCCAAATATTCAAACGAACAATCTTAAAACGAAAATCACCCCCAAACATTCCTAAAACATACCTTTCCGTAGTCTCATGGACGGAGGAGCCATAATAACCGTTGAAAACTGAAGATATATGAACGAAGATGAAGATGAAGATGAGATGAAAATTATGTGTCTCATTAAATTTCAACGAAATCAATTCAACGAGATTGTGGTGAATTTCAAAAGGAACAAGGGCAGTTTGGTCAGAAAAATAATGAAAGTTTACTTTTGGAAACAAAAGTATTGGAGGTTTAGCTGGGAATAATGGTCAAAGAGAAGTTTACAGTCGGAAATTTCTCCCAAAACAAACCAAGGAATAAATACTCTTGAGTCCGGATCTCCAAACACACCTCAGCACTGACATTGTCAGTACTATTGACGCGAATTGGTTGGTGATGCGAACACCAGCAAGCTGGTGTCAAAGCTTTGTGGGTCCCGCCATTATGTATTTGTTTTATCCACGCCGTCCATCCATTTTTATAGATCATTTTAATGTATGGGACCAAAAATGAGTCAGATTCAAAGCTCAAGTAGACCACACCAATGGAAACAATGAGGAAAATGATGTCCACCGTTGAGACCTTCCTAGGGCCCACAGTGATGTTTATTTGTCATCCAAACTGTTCATAAGATCACGAAAATCTGGATGAATGGAAAATAAAAATATTAGCTTGATTCAAAACTTCTGTGGCCCCCAAAAAGTTTCCTACATTGCATGTTCAATCCCCACTGTTTCCTATGTGTGGTCCACTTGAGATTTTTGTCTGCCTCATTGTTTTCGTCATGCCTTCGAATGATATGTAGAAATGGATGGACGGTGTGGATAAAATAAATACATCATGGTGCGACCCACAGTGATGTTTATTTTTGACACCAACTTATTGGATGGTGTTCGCGCCACCGGCCAATAAATGCAGTTAGAGCTAATGTGGACCGAATAACTTCCTGTTTGGCCCAGCAGAGGATCGGATTCAAAAGGGCGTGGATTGCCTGGGCATCTCCTGAACAAGGAATCTGGGTGGGGCCCACCGTGAGGTTTGTGAGAAATCTACGCCGTCCAACCGTTTTGTGAGATCATTTTAGGCATTGCGACCAAAATTGAACGGGATCCAAGACTTAAGTGGGCTGAAAACGTGGCGATTGAACTTCCACAGTTGAAATATTCGTGGGGCCATAGAAGTTTCGAATCAGGATAATATTTGTGTTTTCAGTTCATCTCAGTAGGAATGACATTATGAACCATATGGATGGCATATAAACATCACTGTGGACACAATAGAGGTTTTCACGGTAAGAATTTCCCTACACACCTTTTGCTTTAGTGCGGCCCACTTGAGTTTTGAATCCTGTTAATTTTTTGTTGCAACGTTTCATTGCCTGCTAAAGCCTTTAGCAGGCATCTCGTGCTCAAGGAATCAGGGTGGGGCCCACCGTGAGGTTTGTGAGAAATCTGCGCCGTCCAACCATTTTGTGAGATCATTTTAGGCGTTGCGACCAAAATTGAACGGGATCCAAGACTTAAGTGGGCCAAAAACATGAAGATTGAACTTCCACAGTTGAAATATTCGTGGAGCGACAGAAGTTTCGAATCAGGATAATATTTGTGTTTTTAGTTCATCTCAGTAGGAATGACATTATGAACGGTATGGATGGCATATAAACATCACTGTGGACCCCATAGAGGTTTCAACGGTAAGAATTTCCCTACACACCTTTTGCTTTAGTGCAGCCCACTTGAGTTTGGATCCCGTTCATCTTTTATTGCATCGCTTAAAATGATCTCACAAAACGGTTGGACGGCGTAGATTTCTCACAAACCTCACGGTGGGCCCCACCCAAATTCCTTGCGTGCTACTCCGCTTTTGAATGGAAGTAGCGGACGGGATTGCCAGCTAAAGCCGAGGGACACGGATTGGCTAGGGACCCCAACACCAGCCCCGGGGCTCGTGTCACAGTTGTGTGGGCCCCACCATGATGTATGTGTTTTATCCATGCTGTTCATCCATTTTTCCACCTCATTTTAGGGAAGGGGCCCAAAAATGAGGCAGATCCAAATGTCAGGTGGACCACACTACAGGAAAACAGTGTTGATTGAACGCCTACCCTTAAAAACTTCCCAGGGCCCACCATGATGTTTATTTGCCATCCAACCTGTTGATAAGGTCACACAGACCTGGATGAAGTGAAAACACAAATATCAGCTTGATCCAAAACTTCTGTTGCCTCCAAGAAGTTTTCAACGGTGAGAATTCAATTCCCACTGTTTCCTGTGGTGTGGTCCACCTGAGATTTGGATCTACCTAATTTTTGGGCCCATGCCCTAAAATGAGGTGGGAAAATGAATGGACAGCGTGGATAAAACATATACATTATGGTGGGGCTGCCTAAGCTGCCTAGTGGTCGAGCCGGGCCCACATGTCTGGGGAAACAATCCATTAAAGCTGAGGGAAGGGTGTTACAATGTTCGGCTGTAGGTTGATCGCAAGGTAGATCCAACCCTCTACAGTACACGTGGAAATTTTATGCATCAATATGTGCAGTCTATCAAGTGGACCGTACTATGGACGACTTGCATCTGAATATCATGCCTATTAGACAAAAAAAAAAAAAAAAAAAAAAAAAAATCCATCACTCCTCTTGAATTTTCTTCAACACCGTCGGTTTGATGTGAAATGATCAGATGGTTAGGATCATAACAATCATCTTTTTATTTTGGAAAATTTTACATCTGCTAGCTATTGTATAAACACAATGGACGGTCTTGATTGGTAAACGACGGTTGTAAGTTAATTGTAGAGAGATGGGTGTAAATTTCTAAGATGCTTTAGAATCTACTATATTATCTTTTGGTGTGCGGACCATTTTGTTCCCATTTTTAAACCTCACTTGTATCGGATGGGATATTTTCTGACAGAAATACCTATGTAGTACAAGGAGAATTTAAACGAGTATGTGTGGTGAGAATTTGAAAGAGTAATATGTTGTGGGTTAATTTGGAAGGACCCAAAAGCTGCATGGTCAAAGTAATGCACCAGTGAATTCATCAAGAAACATCACTTTCCGCAGGGACTTTATGTTCATTTTTGTTCTCAAGTCCTAAAACGTGCTTCCAAAACGGATGCACGGGGTAGATTTATCAAAAAACATCACTTTCATAAAATAAAATAAAAAACATCTCCATCTCCAGCGCAGGAACTTTATGTGAAAAGCCTTGGCTGCTTTTGCAGAAAGTTCCGGGGATTTACGCGAAAAGCAAAGTACCGGGGATATACGTGGTGGGCCATCTTGATGTTTGTGATAAATCCACCCAAGCCATCCATTCGTTTTTTCCAGCTCATGCTAGGACTTGAGATTAAAATGAAGGCGGATCCAAAAATTAGGTGGGCCACACGAGAGGAAACAGTGGGGATTGAAAGACCACCGTAAGTTTTTTTTATTAGGCTATGTATTATGTGTTTTCAGTTCATCCCACTGGAGATGTTGTGATACTTTTGCACCGTTTGAAAGATGGTGGTGTCTCAACCTATTCTACTCAACAAGGTATATATCAATCTAGACTATCATTGTGGGCCCTATTGTGGGTGGAGCATATACCTAAAATCACATTGATCAAGCAATTCTATCCATCCAATTAATTACTGGTATCAAATGGACGATGACAAATCAAACTGTAGCTTTGATAGTATCTATTCAGTGAATTTTTATTTTTTTTTACCATTCTCTATCCATAATTGGCTCAGAGATTAATATGGTCTCAATTTCCACTGCCTGCTGTAGCATGTTATGTGTGCAACTGAAGAGTCACCACCATTTTTTAAAGAAACAAGTCTATGGCCCACACCCGGCCTCTTCGCTCTATATAAGGACCCTTCATCAATCGCCTCTTGTTTTCATCCCATCTCTTCATCTGAAAACCCACCTTAAGAAAATCTAATTCCCTTCATCAACCTTCTCAATCTCAAAAAATGGTGTTTCACAAAAGAAACCCTTCCAGAGCAACAACCCCAGCATTCTTCTTCATCTTCCTTATACTGTCTTTTCAGTCTGTTCAAGCAACTAGACCTTTGGAAGGTCATGGTCTCACATTCCTGTCTCTCTCGAGAGCCATCTCTCCACCTTCCCAACATTCCGATTGCACTTACGGTCAGAAGCGAGGTACCGACTGCCATATCAATGGGAAGAACTCTGCAGGGAATTATCAACCATTTCCACCCCCAACTTCCGTCGAAGTCACAAGTACTCCCGGCACAGATTGAGTGATCTCTCGTGATCGATACCATTTCAAGGAGATCCACTTCTGCTTGAATATTTTCCTTCTATATATGGTATTGTTTGGTTTTTGTTTCTGCTATCTATATATAATTGGTTTCTGATCTTCAGCTGAATCCAATCTGCTCCATTTTCTAGCTGCACAGGGTGGCCCACAATATCAACGTTTTGGATTGCTAAACCATGGACCCCACTTTTTAGTTTCATGCATACTAACTGTTGGTGTTTATTTTATTTTTGCCTTTTAACTGTTTATTAATTTGTTCGGCCTTCTATTGAAGGGTTAGGATTTTTTAATCTGGGAGATTTTTCGGGTAGGCTATTAAGTACTGTTACCCGGGGAAGGTGTTTCCCTTACCGTAGGGCATGTTTGGTGCATGGTAGTAGAAGGGATTAGATGGGATAGACTTTCTAATCCTACGTTTTAATCCTATATGTGTGTTTGGTAAGGCAGAGTGGCAGTGATCGTTCAAAGCTTTGGAAACCAGGCCTAATGCATCGAGGATTGAAGAGGATCTCATGTATCCATTTCGGATTTGCAACATCCAGCGCCATATCCTGCAACGAACGTTCCTCCAGGAAATTTTGGTGACGTATTGTGTGGCGTGCAACCATGACGAATGTGTTGTATCCACACCATCCATCCATTTTACAATATTATTTGACCGCGTGTGCCCAAAAAAGAGATAGATCTGATGATCAAGTAGACCACACCTTGAAAGACAGTGGAGATTTGATGTTTACCATTGAAAACGTCTTGGGGGCCATATAAGGTTTGGGTCAATCTGATGTTTGTTTTTTCCCTTCATCTAGATCTTTGTGATCTCATGAACAGGTTGGATGACAAATAAACATCATGGTGGGCCCTATTATGGCTTCAACGGTTGGAATCATTGTTCCCGCTGCTTTATGTCGTGTGGTCCACTTGAGATTTGGATCTGACACATATTTTTTTCTCATTACCTAAACAGATCTCTCCAAATGGATGGACGGTGTAGATATAGCACATGCATAATAGTGGGGCCCAAAGAACTTGGTGACCTAAACACACCACAGAGGTAGGTGGTGTGCCGCACTCATACAATCAGTTTTGAAAATCATCCAAACGGGTATCTAAACGGGTATCTAGGGCTGTGCACGGTTCGGTCGGTTCAGTTTTGAGGGAAAATATCCAACCGAACCGACTTAGTCAGTTTTGAATATTTAACAACCGAACCGAACCGATGAATCATCACCAACCGAACCGAACCGGATAAATTCGGGTCGGTTCGGTTTTGTCGGTTGTATCGGTTTGGGACTTAATCTAACACTTTTGTGGCCCATCAAATATTTTTAATAGTTATTCATCATTGTTTCCAATGGTATTGTTTACTTGAGATTTGGATCTTGTCGAGGTTTGGAATCATGTCCTAAAATGATAGATAAAAACAGAAGAATGGAATGGATATACAAAACATACATCAAGGTGGGTCCACACAGTTAGGATAACACCCACTGCACTGTTACCCTAATTCGCACCCTCACTGTGTTGTAGAGTCGGTGTCTACGTAAAATTCTTTTACTTGACATGAGGTAATTGGTAATGTAGTTTAAATGGGCCTCACTATCATGCATTTTAAAAATCCACTCCAACTAGCAGGTGACTAACCCAATTTTAGGCCTAAATATGAAAAATCATTGTCATCTTTGATACAAGCGGACCACACAATTGGAAATAGTGTACAGGCCACATTACCCTCCAAATTCTTTTTCTTGGTGTGGCTCACTTGAATTACAGATAAAGATGATATTTCAGTCTTGGGCCTAACTTTGGGGTGGCACCCTTATTGGTTAGAGTGGATTTCATGTAAATATTGAAGTGGGGCCAACATCAACTTGTCACACACACACACACACACACACACACACACACACACACACACACATATCGGTTCGGTTCGGTTGAAACCGATTTATAATTTTTACAAACCGACAACCGAATCGACACTCTCGGTTTTTTATATTAAAAAACCGACCCGACCCGAAATAGATTGGAAAACCGACCGAAATTGATCGGTTCGGTCCGGTTCGATCAGTTTTATCGGTTCGGTCGGTTTTTTGAACAGCCCTACTGGTATCCTTATTACCTCAGGATCACATTCATGAAACCATACATTCCAAATAAAGAGGCGTGATTCTGTGTGTTGCGCTGATCCACCGACAAACCCCAACACTACCTAATCATTACCTTCATTGCAATTCCATCGCATTTAATCCCACTTAACTCCGTGCACAAACACCCCCTGATGGTTATATGCCATCCATACAGTTCATAATGTCATTCCGACCGACATGAACTGAAACACCATTATTATCATTGGAACGAATATTTCGCCCACGAATAATAGCATATAAAATACAAAAGTCTCTTTTCTCAAGAAATTCTACTTTCATTTTCCGTGGAGGAATTATATACACGGCTGGCATCATTGCATAGTTTACGCTGGCTTTCAATTCTGTCAAGTGGAGCCCATAACTTGGTAATCCAGACCATTGATTTTCTGACTTCCACCAAAAATCTAAGAGGTTGGAAGATCCCAACGAGCAATTTTAAGTTGAATGTGGACGTTGTTGTACTTCTTTTCTTAATCATCTATTTATGGACCATATTTAAATTATTAAAATTCTTCTACCATGAGATTATTTACAGATGGTCTATCCAGGTAGGATGTTACAAACCAACGGTGTTGATTAATCAAAATGGGCCAAAATTCAGAATTAAAAACGCATGTGTACTCCGAAAACATGTGGCCACATACATACAATAAGAGCGGATGGGGTGTTACCCCTATCGTGGGGCCCACATTGATGATATATTGTATATCCACGCCGTCCATCCTTTTCTATAGCCCATTAAAAGATGGGAAACCAAAGTGTATTCATATCCAAATCTTAGGTGGACCACACCACAGGAAAAGTGGTGATTAAGTACCTCACCATTAAAAATTCCAAAGGGCCCATCGGAAGGTTTTAGTAATGTTTATTTGCAATCCAACCTGTTGATAATGTCAATAAGATCTGGATGAAGGGAAATTAGAAATATCATACTTGTGTGGCCCACAAAGGTTTTAATGGTTATTCCTCACTGTTTCTATTCATATGTCCAGTAAGCTGCCAGAACTCAGGTGTGCCATACCACACGACACAGTGGGAACAGAAACATCCACCGTCTTTTTTTTGGAACTAACCATGATGTTTATATGCCATGCTTTATTTTTTTGTCCAATGCTCTAAAATGATCTTAAAAAATGGATGGAAGTTATGGATATAACACATACATCATAGTTGGGCCCGAAGTCAACACAAAAAAGTTAGGATGGAGTAACATGTGGTGTTTCTTATATGCCATATCATTTTTTTGAAAGATGGTGTGGACAAGGATAAATAAGCACCGTAAGAATAAGCCATTCCGAAATTTAGATGGACCATGACACGTGATTTTAGAGACTCTGGCCTGATTTTACGTGGTGTGGCACATCTGAGGTTTGGATCGACCTGGGATTTTGGAAGCTGGACGTTTGGATCGACCTGATCTCGGAAGCCAAGGAGAATATGAAGGGGATCACTTGATGGGGACTGAATGTCATGAACACATCGCGCAGTTCATAGGGTTACTACCACTCAGATAAACTGTATGCACAAATATCATTCTGATAATAAATAATAAAAAAAACCCTTTTTTGTCACCCTACACGTTTAATCCCCACTGTTTTACGTGGAACGTCCCACTGAGTTTTGGATCTGATTTTAGATTTCATTCCTTTGGTGGTCTTTTAAAACAGATATACAGAGTAGATTCGTCACAAGCATCTCTGTGGGCCCCACACAGCCCAGGCACAGAGATATCCCTGTGACCGGGGTCACATCTAATCCGGTCCCGCACCATTCTACAGACGGGAGTTGCCTGCCCCACCCGCATGAAGTTCCTACCGTCCGAAACTCCATGGAGCCCACCAAGATATCCGTGAGAAATCCATCCCGTCCATCAGTTTCTCCAGTTAATGTTAGGACATGAAACACAGATCCAAAACTCAAGTGGACCACACTCAAGGAAACAGTGGTGATGGAACGCCTACCGTCAAAACCTTTATGGGACACAGAAGTTTTGGATCAGGCTAATATTTGAGTTTTCAGTTCATCCCACTTAGAATGGCCTTGTCGGTGGTTTGGATGGCATATCAACACCGTGGTGGGCCTCAGAAAGGTTTCAACAGTGGTCATTTCCATTCCCCCTTTTTTTATAGTGTGCTCCAGTTAAGTTGTGGATCTGTTGCTGAGTTATTCGTCAACCACGTGCCATGCATGTGATGTGTGTGCGGGCGTGTCATAACTGATTTTCGCGTCTCGATTCCAACCAAACAACAATGACCCCGAGCGTTAGGTAAGGCAGATACGTCATGATTGACTGTATGTGACCAAGGTCTATAGAGATCGGTCATCTAATTAGCCACTCGCTCAGTTGCTTAGACAAAAATGATCAAACGATGTTTGGAAGGTACAGTTCGTTCTCCAGAAAGTGGGTTGCAACTTTACCTTCCGAGTGAAAGGATTTTTCTCGGCGTTACTTAAAGGATATAAAGAAAAGAATTTATAATTGACTGTGTGGGCTATCTTTACTTTTTTTTTACTACTAAGAGATTGTGAAATGGAACTTTACTTATTGTAAAACTTATTACTATGAAAGTAATTTCAAATATTATACTACCGAAATTGAACAGTGCAATTAATGCTAAAGAAAGTAAAGGGAAATGAATATACTAAAAAACGTAAATGACAATGGATGAAGAACCTGAATAAGCCTGAAAATGGTAATGTAATCTTGATTTGATAGATATCTGAGTACTTATTCTACGAAATACAAAGTACTTGGAATGTAAAAATGAATTAATTACACTATGAAATGTAAGGGATTTGATAAATTGAAAGGATAGATTGGTTTGATTGGTACTGGACTCCTTATTCTGTCATTCTCCTTCTGCTTTTATAACTTTGATCGCTCATCCAGATACTTCTACTACTAATTGTCTATTTTAACCACTTGCCCACTATTTCTCTTTTAGATTTTTCTTTTATGATAATCACTCGATAACCTGGCCACGTTCATTCGCTCCACTCTGTGCCGTGACATTTCAGATCGATGTCAACTGTATCACTAAGAACTTCGTTATGGCCGTATACACCTAACGGCTACTTACGTGTTTCCTTTCAATTGGCTCTTTAGTCATATCAGTAGAATTAGGGTATAACAGAATCTTCCACATTTTTGGAATCGTGTTCTAACAACATGAGCTAGAGAAACTGATGGACGAGGTGGATTTCTCACGAACATCTCAATGGGCCCCATTTAGCTTCCGACAGCACGAACTTGCTGTGGGCAAGGGGTGCAGAGAAATCCTATTCCAATTCTTATGGGAAAAAATTAGAAAAATGGCCGCATCTATCAAAAGCAGGGGGTTTATTTTACCTTGTGAATTCGAAATTTCTTCAGGCAGAGCATCTACTGGAGGAAAAGAATTACAATGTTTGCTCGAATACATAGTCAAGAATTGTATTAGGAATCAATGGGACTCTAGCCGTTGGATTTGGGTGTTTTTTAATGATCCAAACCGTTTATTTGGGGAGTCGATTAGGTGTTACCCGTTGTGTTACCCTTATAGTGGGGCCCACCTTGATGATTTTTCGTATATCCATACCGACCATCCATTTTTCCAGCTCATTTTAGAAAGTGGTCCAAAATATTAAGCAGATCCAAATGTCAGGTGGACCACACCACATGCAACAGTAGTGATTGAACACCCACCATTAAAAACTTCCCTAGGTCCCACGCAATGTTTATTTTACATCCAACCCGTTGATAAGGTCATCCAAACCTAGATGGATTGAAAATACAATGATAGGCTTGATCAAAAAAATAATAACTTGTGGCTCTAAAAGAGTTTTTTAATGGTCATTCACCACTGTTTCTAGTGGTGTGGTCGATTTGACATTTGGATCTTCTTTGTTTTCGGGATCACTCCCTAAAATGAGCTGAAAAATCGGATGGACAGTGTGGAAATACAACAAATTCATCAAGATGGCACCATACAGTAAGTATACCACCCACTAAGGTGTTACCCGGGTAACACATAATCCGCTCCCGTTAATTTGATAGCGATGCCATTGGATTGGGGATTCCCGAAAATCTCACGCGTTGAATACTCACAGAAGCTATAGCAACCGTTCATCTTTATAGCAAGTGGGGCCAAATTAGCGAAAAGCGATGGAGAACGATAATGGATTAGGTGCGGCCCTAACCGTGGGGCCCACCTTGATCTATATGTTGTATGGACGCGTATTTCGTCCAAGCTCAGTATGGCTGCATTCCGCGGATTGCGTCCTGCCCCAGCCAGAACGGATTACCGTCAGGGCAGACCTGTGGAGGGGCCCACTGTGATGCATCCGTTCATCCACTCCGTCCATCTATTTATAAGATCATTTTAAGGTATAACTCTAAAAAGGAAGAAGACCCAACGCTCATGGGGGGCCACACCAAATAGGGATGGGAACCTGAGGACGAATTCACTATAGTAGAGCTATACTGTAGTGATGACGTCAACAAGTTCCGATTCATATTTGGCGTGGCCCACTTGGGCGTTGGATCTGCCTTGGTTTTGGGCCCATATCAGAGCATGATCTTATAAAATGGATGAATGGAGTGGATAAACAGATTCATCACGGTGGGCCCCTCCACAGGTCTGCCCGGGGTAAGATGCAATCCGTGTCCGTATTTTGGTGTGGCCGACCTCAGCATTGGATCTGCCTCATTCTTGGTCTCATATGGTTGGCCTGATCTTAGACCGGGAATGGATGGAGTGGGTAAACACATACATCACGGTGGGCCCCTCCACAGCTCGGTTTGGATGCTTTACGTCCATCCTGAGTTTGGAGGCAATCCGGATCACATGTGGTATATCTAGGCTGTCCATCCATTTTTTTCAGCTCATTTTAGGGCATAAACCTAAAAATGTAGCAAGTACAGTCTCAGGTGGGCCACACCATAGGAAACAGTGGTGATTGAACGCCCACTATCAAAAACTTCATAGGGCCCACCGAACGCCCACCGAACTGGATGTCAAGTAATGTTTACTTGACATCCAACCTCTTGATAAGGTCAAAAAGACATAGGTGAAGGAAAAAACAAATATCCCCTTGATCCAAAAGTTTTATGACCTATAAGAACTTTTTAATGGTCAATCAACATTGTTTTCTGTGTTATGGTCCACTTGAAATTTGGATCTGCTTTAATTTTGGAATTGTGCCCAACAATGATCTGAAATAAGGAATGGTTGGCATACATATACGTAAAAGCAGGCCTCATGGTCAGGCCAACACGGTGCGTGAGACCAGGGACGCACCAGATCCACTCCCAACGAGAACACTCCCTGTAGACGCTGATGGCCGCAGGAAGTTCCTGCGCGAGTGAGATAGGTGGGGCCAATTGTGATGTTTGTGGATATATGTTTTTATTTCCATCCAATATACACCAGGGTTCTTATAGATGTTACTGCCCAAAAATAAAGGTAGTCCACTCAGGTGGGCTATGATAGTAGAAAGTCGACTTGTTAGAAAACTAAAAGATTTTTCACAACTAAACAATGGCTCCCTTCACCAGTGGACTGACCTTGTTCTTATGATAGGGATCAAGCCCTGAAATGATCTCAAAAAATGGTTGGTGCTCTATGGGCCCCACCATGATGTATGTGTTTCATTTATTTTTTTCAGATCATTTCATGAAATGAACCCAAAAATGATGCTGATCCAAATCCTAAGTGGACCCATCATAGAAAACAGTGTTGATTGAATGCCCACCGTTAAAAAATCTTGGGGGCGGCAAAAGTTTTGGATCAATCTGATATTTGTTTTTCCCCTGGTTTTGTTGGAGAGTCTTCAAACTAGTACATGGTTTTGGTGCTCAGACCGGTTGGGCGACCGGTCTGGCCGTTTGGCCCAGTGCACGTGAAGACAGAAGACAGCTCCTGTGTGGCCCTAGACTGGTCGTGCGACCGGTCTGGAGGGGGCTGCGACCGGTCGGCTGTGAGGCAGGAACGATGAATTTTTTCCCTGGACTCTGTGCAAGGTGCAACCGGTCGTACGACCGGTCGACTGTGTACGCGGTTTCCTTGCGCAGTCCGCAGTACTGCGCAAGGTGTTTCTATTTTCGAATTTCTTCCTATTTAAGGTGTTGTAATTTGACTTAGAGAGTAATCCTAAGGTGTCCAAGGTTTCCTATTCGTACTAGGAAGAGGGGAGAGAGTTGAGAGAGAGAGAGAGAGAGAGAGAGAGAGAGAGAGAGCTTGGGTTTTCTCTGTTTTCTTTGCTTGTGGGCTGTCATCTTTGTAATCTTCTATTTAATTCATAGTGGATCGCTTTGTACCGTGGTTTTTTTACCTGTTTTAGGGTTTTTCCACGTAAAATTCGGAGTCTCTTGTGGTGAGTGCTTGTGTGTGATTGATCGCATCTTGTTACTTGTTTAATTTTGCATTGCTTCACGATTTCGGCGTTCCGCTTCCGCTGCCGGCTTTCCCAACAGGTTTATGTGAGCTAATCAACAAGTTGTATGTCGAATAAACATTACAGTGGGCCCTAAGAAGTCTTTAATGGTGGACATTCAATCACTGTTTTCCAGTGGTGTTCTCACCTGAGATTTAGATTTGCCTCAATTTTGGGATCAAGCCCTGAAATGATCTCAAAAAATGGATGGACGGTGTGGATAAACACACTCATTATGGTGGGGCTCACAAAGCACCGACCATAGTCAGCGTCAGTAGCTACTGTACAATGCTTCATGGGCCCACCATGTTGGAAATCCGGTCAGCGAAGCAACGAAGAGGATCAAACAATCTACAATCAGTCACACAAGCACACGACGCAAAAGCAAACGAATTTTACATAGAAAACCCTTGCGGGAAAAAACCACGGCACAAAGCGACACCTCCACTATGATAAATAGATAATTACAGAGCTAGAACTACCCGAGTAGATCCTAATGATGAACAAGGTACTTAAAACTCTCAACCCTCTCTCCCAATAACCTTAATCTCATTTAGATCACCCAGGTATTGCTTAGCATAACTCCAAATACGATTAGAAAACATATATACAAGAGAAAACCCGAAATTAGAAACATGTAGTGCGAAACTACGCAAACATTTAAATCTTGCACTACGGCCGACTAGTCAGACGACCGGTCATGAATCGTCCAGAGAGTTTAGCAAGTCCGCTGCCTCAACTCAGACTTGTCTGACGACCGGTCTAAGCCTCCAGCGACCGGTTTAATGACCGATCCCAAAACAGCAAAAAACGTCCAAAGAGTTTAGGCTTCAAACTGAGCCAAGATGTCAACTAGCTGACTGGTCGAACGACCGGTCGGTGGACTCCTTATTTGCATAGTTTTGAGGCCTTTACAACAAACTCCACCAAGGCATCAAAACCTCAAACCACCTTCTCTACTCTTCAAATTTGTTCATCATCAATCATAGTGTCGCCGCTTTTTATGCACCCCTGCGTCTTCGCTAAGCCTTCGCCAATCCGATAGAAGTTACACAGAACTTGAACTTATCTGGAGCGACCACTTGGTCAGCATATCCGCCGGATTGACGCTAGTGTGAATCTTGTCCAGAGTCACATCTCTTTCCTCAAGCACCTGTCGAATAAAATGGTGATGCACATCAATGTGTTTAGTACGTGAGTGATAAATAGAATTTTTAGCCAAATTTATAGCACTTGAGCTATCACAATTAACCGGTACGGCTTCCTGCTGAAGCCCCAACTGATTTATCATTCCTTTCAACTAAATAGCTTCCTTGAAAGCTTCTGTCACTGCCTTATACTCAACTTCAGTAGTGGAAAGAGCCACCACAGACTGAAGCTTAGACATCCAACTAATCGCTCCACCCGCTAATACAAACGAGTACCCTGGAGTCGATCTCCTACTGTCAACATTACCTGCGTAGTCAGAATCGACATAACCAACCAACTTATCCTTGGACTTTTCAAACGTTAAGATATAGTCCTGCGTACCCCGAATGTATCGAAGTAATCATTTCACAGCTTCCTAATGTTGTTTGCCCAGGTTAAACATGAATCGGTATAGACCAGGGCATACATTAAACTGTCCACAGCACTTGAATAGGGCACATAAGACATAACACGCTTTTCTTCATCTGTTTTGGGACAATGTTCAGAAAAAAGCTTGAAGTGAGCCGTATGGGGAACGCTAACCGATTTGGACTTGTCCATTTCGTACTTTTTCAATACCTTCTCAAGGTATTCTTCCTGAGATAGCCACAACCTGCTGCTCTTCCTGTCTTTATAAATATCTATGGCAAGAACCATTTTTGCAACCCCCAGATCCTTCATCTCGAATGTCCCTGAAAGCTGAGTCTTCAATAAATCGATGTCAGATATGCTATGATTGGCAATAAGCATGTCATCGACGTACAACACCAATATGAGAAACTTCTCATCATTCAGTGTCTTGTAATAAACACAATGATCGTACTCGCTCCTGGTAAAGCCTTGACTCATCATGAAGAAATCTAATTTCTTGTACCACTGTCTAGGCGACTGTTTGAGACCGTACAACGATCTCCTCAACCTCCAAACCTTGTTCTCAGCCCCTTGCACTGTATAACCTTCTGGTTGCACCATGTATATCTGCTCTTCCAATTCCCCATGCAGGAAAGTAGTTTTAGCATCTATCTGTTCCAGGTCGAGGTCGTATTGGGCTACCAGCGCCAACACAAACCTGATAGATACTTGCATCACAACGGGTGCAAAATCTCACTGAAGTCCACGCCTTCACGCTGAGCATAACCTTTCACTATCAACCTTGCTTTATATCTATCATGTTTCTTCTAAAAAATTCACTTACACATTATCGCTTTTCGGCCCACTTGAAGCTCCATAAGCTCCCAAGTCTCATTCTTGTACAAGGAGTCTATCTCGTCTTGCATTGTCATCTTCCACTTTTCAGCATCTACATCCTGTAATGCCTCCTCAAAGTTAGACGGATCCCCCTCATCTATAATGAGAGCAAATGCAACGTTGGAGTCATCCTTATACCTTGCCGGTAACCTGCGATCCCTGAGTGGATTTCTTCGCACAGGTGGCTGCTCCACCTAATTCTGTACCTCTGCTTGTGCTTTAGTATCGGCTCGTGTCTCGTTTCTATCATCATGAGTATCAACCTGTTCTAATGTTTCTGGTTCCTTTGTAGCATCCTTACGAAACAATGAACCCTCATCAAACTTGACATCACAGCTCAGGGTAATCTTCCATGTGATAGGATCATATATACAATAACCCTTCACACCATCACCATAGCCCACAAAAATCCATTTTCTGGCCCTATGGTCTAGCTTATCTCTCTCAACTGATGGTAAATGAGAGTAAGCATCACAACCAAAGACCCGTAGACTTGAGTAGTCTAGCATACGACCACTCCACACTTCCTTAGAGATTTTACATTCAATTGCCATAGAGGGTGACCTGTTTATTAAGTAACAAGCCGTGTTAACGGCTTCAGTCCATAGCTCTTTGCCCAACCCAGCATTACTAATCATGAATCGGGCTCTCTCCAAGAGTGTCTGATTCATCCGCTCTGCCACATCATTCTGCTCTGGTGTGTGGCGCACTTTGTTGTGCCTCACGATCCCCTCCTCCTTACAATACGTATTAAATTCTCTGGAAGTGAACTCACCTCCATTATCGGTTCTCAAAATTTTCAATTTTTGCCCTGATTGATTCTCCACCATCGTCTTTCAATACTTAAAGGTCATGATGACATCAGATTTATTTTTCAGCAATAAACTCAAACATTCCTACTATAATCATCGATAAACGACACGAACCACGATGACCCCCCAACAGAAATAATGGGCGATAGCCCTCATACATCAGAATGGAAATAATCAAGCACCATTTTACATACATGTTTCCCTCCTTTAAATGACAATGTAGACTGTTTCCCATACATGCAATGTTCACATATACTAAAGTCTACAGATTTAAAGGAATGAATCAAAGATCGTTCAGAGAGTACCTTCATGCCCCACTCGCTCATGTGGCCTAAGCGTACATGCCACATACGTGCAGACATGGAATCCACTATAATCGTTGTAGCTCAACATACTGAAGTGCTCCCAATCAGCTTGTAAATGTTATCATGCCTCTGTCCCTTCATAATTATAAGGGCCCCCTTCGAAACTTTGCAAAATCGGTCAAAATCGATGAACTTGCACCCCAATGCTTCGAGTGCACCAAGGGAAATCAAATTCTTCCTCAGCCTAGGAACGTGCCTCACTTCTGTCAAGGTCCGTTCTAACCCATCGAACATCTTGATGCGCACTGTACCAATCCTTACAACCTTGCAGGCGTAGTCATCGCCTAAAAATACCGAGCCTCCTTCATACTCCCTGTAGGAAGTAAAGACGCTCATATATGGGCACATGTGATACGAAGCCCCGGAGTCCATAATCCACTCATCGCAGAGAGATCCAACCTTTGACACCATCAAGACCTCGCACACATCACTACCACCTTTCTCGACTTAAGTGGTATTAGCTTCCCTAGAGAAGTTTCCTGACTTCTCCTTCTTATACTTAGGACTTTTGCAGTCCTTCTTCATGTGCCCAATTTAGCGACATACCCAACACTTTAACTTGCCTTTGCCATTACCCTTCGATTTGGATCGAGAATACGACGATCTTTCACTTCACTCAGAATTCCTTCCTCTCATAAATAGTGTTTCGAATGAGGAATTAGCATCACCACTTTTCTGTCTCATGGCCTTCGATTGAAGGGCTGAGACAATGGTCTCGACACTAATACTGTCCCTACCTGCACACAACGAGTCCATAAGTGACTCATATCAACTAGGAAGCGAGTTCAACAAAATTAAGGCTTAATACTTGCATGTCCTTCATCTGCTCACCAAAATCGAGCAACTTGCAAATCAGTTTGTTGAACGTGCTAATGTGGTCCTCCACATCTGTCCCCTCTACCATCTTCAAAGGGAAGAGTTGCATCATTAAATACATGCGATTTTCTAGAGACTTCTTCACATAGATGTTCTCTAGCTTGGTCCATGTCTCTACAACGGTCTTCTCCTTCATGACGTTATAGAGGACATCATCAACAAGGCACAATTGGATTGACGCCATAACCTTCTCATCCATCTTCGTTCACTCATCATCTTTCATCTCGGCAGGTCACTTTCCAAGGATGTTCACAACCTCTTGCTGAGTTAGGACGGCACGCATCTTCACCTTCCACAACTCAAAGTTGTTTTTGCCAGAAAACTTCTCAACATCGAACTTTGTACTTGAAGCCATGAGATCATTTTAGAAAACTCCTTCTTCAACCTTCCAACGATAGCTTTGAAACCATTTGTTGGAAATCCTGTCAGCAGAAGCAACGAAGAAGATTAAACAATCTACAATCAGCCACACAAGCACACGATGCAAAAGCAAACGAATTTTACGTGGAAAACCCTTGCTGGACAAAACCCCAGCACAAAGCGACACCTCCACTATGATAAACAGATGATTACAGAGCTAGAACTACCCAAGTAGATCCCAATGATGAATAAGGCACTCAAAACTCTCAACCCTCTCTCTCAATAACCCTAATCTCGTTTAGATCACCTAGGTATTGCTTAGCATAACTCCAAACACGATTAGGAAACATATATATATAAGAGGAAACCCGAAATTAGAAACATGTAGCGCGAAACTGTGCAAACATTCAAATCCTGTACTACGGCCGACCGATTGGACGACCGGTCGTGAATGGTTCAGAAAGTTTTGCCAACCCGCTGCCTCAACTCATACCTATCTGACGACCGATCTGAGCCTCCAGCAACTGGTCTGACAACCGGTCTCAAAACAACAAAAAACATTCAGAGAGTTTAGGCTTCAAACTGAGCCAAGATGTCCACTGGCCGACCGGTCGGACAACCGGTCGATGAACTCCTTATTTGTGCAGTTTTGAGGCCTTCACAACACATCATGTGGTCTATCCATTTTTTCAGAGGCAGCCCCAGATCTCACATGGACCATACCATAGGAAACAATAGTGATTGAACGCCCACCATTAAAACATTTTGGGGGCTACAAAAGTTTGAGATGAAGATGATATTTTTGTTTTCCCTTCATCTAATCAGGAGGTTGGATGGCAAATAAACATCATAATAGGCCTTAGAAAGTTTTTAACGGTGGGTGTTCAATCACCGCTGTTTTCTTACTGTGTAGTCCACTTATGATCTGGAAAAATAGATGGATGGCGTGGATAAAACAGATTCATCATGCTGTGGCCCATAGAGCACGGTCAAGTAGACACCTTGCTGCTGGCAGTGTCAGTAGACAGTCCACCTCCACAAATGTGAAGTTCGGGAAGCTAGGTGGAGCCCTTTGTGATGTTTGTCAGAAATTCACCCTATCTATCCATTTTTCCAACCCATTTTAAAACATGATATAAAAAATAGGCAGATCTAAAACTCAAGTGGGCCATTTGAGAGGAAACAATGAGAAATGAATTAGGACCATCGTTGAAATATTCATATGGCCATAGAAGTTTTGTATCAACAGGCTTAGTTTTTTGTAGTGTTAGTTCATCCAACTAGTAATTACCTTGGAAACGGTTTCGATGACATCTAAAAATCAAGGTGGGCTCTAGGAATTTCAACCATAGGCATTTATTTCCCCACCTTTTCCACTCTTGTGGTCTCCTTGAGTTATCATACAATGCTATGTGCATTAGTTTTTTTTTTTTTTATTTATTGTAGATTAGCCATTGGTTGCGCGCATATCCTACACCCATTATGCGGATGAGAGTTCTTGTGATGCCATGTATTGATGATTGTTATCATTTTCTACATGCGTTGTGCGCTATGAAAATTGTCTAACTTAGTGTTGTTATTACATCGCTTTTTAATCGTAAGGGTTTCTTTTATGTGATGCCATGGTGCATCAACCAAACCCATCACTACCTATGACTGTATTTCAGTAGATATCTATTGATGGTCAAGAGGCCACTACGGTGAGCAGTTGACTCTACACGTGAGCGAAATACGTGACACATGCCCCATGATGGTAGCCAACTAAACTTGTCCTTTTTTTACTACTTATGACTTTTTTTATTTTGATCAAATTCAGCAATTAGAGCAATCGGTTTCTAAGATCACTTTCAGGTCTAGGTATTTTACTAGTTAGTTTTCGTTAGAGCTTGGCAAAACCAAGCCAACTCAAAAGCTCGGCTTGGATTGGTTCGAATAGAAGTTCAAACCGAACCAAGCCTCGGAGTCTGGCTTGTTTAAAAAAAACAAACCAAGCTCAAACTAGGGTAGTACCGGCTCGATTCGGGTCGAAGCTCGGTTTGATTTGGTTTGTAGATTATAAGCACACTGTTTCATATAATGTGATCCACTTGAGCTTTGGATATGATTGAATTTTGGGATCATGTCTTAAAATGATATGTAAAAATGGATGGACAGTATGGATAATACATAATACATATACATGAATCCACACTGTTTCCTTGCACCTATAAAGTTATGCTTGTGCACTTTTGTTTGGAAAAGGCTTTTACATGTTTATTTTGAAGTTGCACTCCTCGTCTGGAGGATGTTAAATATCATGTAATAAAATACTTTTGTATTTTTTTATGTTATTTCTAACTTTCTAAATTCTTTTCCAATTAAACAAACAAACAAATAAAAGAGCTGCCACATGTTCGAACTCGGCCCCACTTGGTTTGAAATTTTCGACCAAATCAATCCTGGCCCGAACCAACTTTTTTTTTTTTTTTTTTTGGAGCAAACCAAACTTAGGCCGTATGGGTTGGCCTGAAACCCGAATCGAGCCAATCCACAAACTGAGGTGGCACAAAAATGAGCCAAACCAAACTGAGGCTAACTCGACCTGGCCTGGATCGTTGCCCTCCTCTAGATCCGGTAAAGCCCCCATACAACATATTTTTTTGAAACAAGGCCCTGGGTAACAAGACATAAAGACTCCTTTTTTTATTTTATTAAAATTTTATTTCAGCTGAAAAATCTTCCATTCGTCTTTTATCGAGATCTTGCTACCACATGGCATCTTTTGATTCGCTAGATCAAATGTGGTCATATCATATAGGCGTAAACAATTTCCACCCCTGCATTACATCTTAGATCATGATGATCTAAATCGTTAATGTTCTCATCTCTAACCTGTAAAAGTTATCTTCTAATCACACTTGATTGATGAATTTTATCATTGACACTTGGATTTGAATATAACCATTAACAATTTACTTTTCGATGCTCCAAAATCATATTCATACACATTCATTCAAAAAATGTTTTTTTATGATGGTCTGTTTGGCATATTTGCCAGAACATGAACAGTTTGGATCGCAGTCAAAGATGCAATCATAGGTGAAACCCGGAGCCACGCGGCAGCTGTCACACCATGCACTACCCTAGCAACATCGTGAACTTCAAATCCTATACACTACACACTCTCTCTCCTATGGGTGTCAACGGCCCGGCTAGAGTCGGGCCAGGCCAAGCTCTGTTGAAGCCTGGCACGCATTGTTCTCAATAAGACCGAGCCCAACCTAGCTCGAACAAAAAATTGTCCAACACGAGATTGGCCCAAAATGTTTATGGTGGGCCGAAATCAGAAATCTAGTGGAGCAGGAGACCAAATTGTCTTTTAAGTGGATCACAAAAGCTACAAATATATATATATAGCAACAAAGTAAATGAGATTTCTAGGTATTATGTATATTACAAAATTGCCTTTGCATACCCTAATCGACTGGGCTGATGGGCTAATGCGGATTGCGTCCTGTCCCCGCCCGGACTGGTAGACCTGTGAAGGGCCCCGCCGTGATATATCCATTTATCCACTCCATCCATCCATTTTATAAGATCATTATAAGCTATGACTATGAGGAAGATCCAAAGGTCAAGTGAGCCACACCAAATAGGGAGCGGAATCTGGTGACATCATCACTACAGTAGCGATGATGTCACTAGGTTCTGCTTCCTATTTGGTGTGGCCCACTTGAGCATTGGATCGGCCTCATTTTTGGGCCCATATCCGAGCATGATCTTATAAAATGGATGAACACAGTGGATAAACAGATGCATCACGGTGGGCCCCTCCACAGGTCTGCCCGGACGGTAATCCGTCCGGGTGGGGGCAGGACGCAATCCACATCCTATTTGTGTATGGTCTAAATCCATACCAAGTGAGAAATGGGCCTGGATTTTAAGTATGAGCTTGGTCCTCAGGCCTAATACTCTAGCCTAGGCCTAAATCGAGACTACCAAAGCCCAAAAACCCGATGGGCCAACTTGGCCCATTGACAGCCCCAACTCTCTCCATTCCCTTCCTCGACCCTGTGCACGGCCCCACAAGCCCACCTCAATGCTCTCTCTCAATTCCTTTTTGCCCTGCGCACAACAACACAAGCTCTGCCTTAAGGTGAGTTGTCTTCTTCTTCTTTTCTTTCCATCCAAGACTCGCCGAGTTCTTTGACTCATTGAGTTGACCAAGTTGACCGCAAGTCAGACAAGTCACAGGACGAACCACGTATAAAACTAGTTTACTAGACAACTCGAGCTAGAACCCGGTCAAGTCGAGTTGACTCAGCCAAATTTCGAGTTGAGTTGTTGAGTTTTTAAACTATGGTTAGGCATGCAATTAAAAGAAAGCACCACTAATGGGTAGCCCCAGTGCCAAATAATCTAATGCCTCAATGAAAACTGGTCTTCCTCTAGGGTTATTTTATTGTACGATTTTACAAGGACTGTTCTAAGTGTTTTTTTAATTGAGGGTGTGTTTGGTTGCAATAAATTTCATGATTAATCAGTCTAATTTGATAGTTTCATAATATTTGGTGCGACCAAACACACATGCTTATTTACAAAACTCCCATTAGAATTCAAACAGTATCTTGAAATGGATGTTGGAAGCAAGAGCATAAGTAATGGATGTTGGTTGCAATAAATTTCATGATTAATCAGGCTAAGAAAAGACGGGGTGAACACCTGATCTTCCACTCTGATACCATGTTGGAAGCAAGAGCATAAGTAATGGATGTTGGAAGCAAGAGCATAAGTAATGGATGTGGAATCATATTCCGGTAGCATATTTGCTACTTTCAAGATTTGAACACCTGATCTTCCACTCTGATACCATGTCAAATGACCACTTTCTCTAAAAGCTTAAGCCATTAGAGGATGACATGTCAATGTATATCGAGGGACTTTAACATCTACTTACAACAGTAGATAAGTAACTTATTTGAGGTAAGTTTTGTTTATGATCAATTACAAGTAGCTTTTTTATTTAAAGTTACTTAATCACTAGTAGAAATCAAGATAAGCTACTTAATGCATACATAGCTTAAGCAACTTATGATCCAAATGCCTCTTAGAAGGCAAATATGGGGTATCCAAAAGGGTATTCTTGGAAAACTATAATATTGTCCATGCACAAACTATAATAATAACATATTCAGGCCTGCGCTCACGACTTGTTTCACATAGAGAAGTTCCCCGTGTGAAACTTAGTTTGTAGATTTGAGGCCATGGTTGGTCCATCCACACCATTGCTCCAAAGGCCCCATCACGGGTAGGCCATTACCAAAAAATCTTATAAATCAGAAGAACTTTGTAATCGAATATTTGGTCTTTCCTCCATTGAATGTGGCTTGTGCATGCATTTGTTTTTCAATCATATATTTGCATGCCACAAATGGGAAGGTTAGAGTTGATCGATTGAGAGGAATTTTGGAAATGGTCCATCCATGATGGGGTCATTAGATCAATGGCTTGGATAGACCAACCATGGCCTTAAATCTACAAATTGAGTTTAGCCAAATGAACTTCTCTATGCTAAACTAATAGGAAACTCGGCCTAACATTCCCCATTTCATATATAAATTGCATAATCAATTCATACATAAAAATATTTCACATATTTAGTGTATGAATTAGAATTGGATGTGAGCTAAGTTTACCTATCAAAAATTAAAATAGAATGGGAGTGACCCACATGCCTGAACGGTAGCATGCTAGACCTTTTAATCCATGTAACTTTGGGTTTCGCCCGCACCAAGGGTGGAGATTGTTTCCAAGATCATATCCGCCATTGAGGAGAACTCATAAAGATTGTTGGTGAAAATACGTAACCATTTCAAAAAAAATACTAATTTTCAAAAGTCTATTTTGACAAGTAATAAATAAAAAGACTCATGTGTGCATTTTAGACCTTATAAAAATGGCCAAAAGCATTGATTTAGGGCCTGTTTGGATACCACCAAATAAATTATTTTTTCTACTTATAGCAGTTAAATAACTTATTTTAGATAAGTAAGTTTGGTCTATGATAAATTATAAGTAGATTTTTTATTTGAAGTTACTTAATGATCACTTCTGTTTAATAAGAAGAAATCAAGATAATCTACTAAGTAAGGCATAAGTAACTTGAGTAACTTATCATCCAAATGCGCCCTTAGCATTTTTCACTTTTTTATAGGATGCAAGGCACACGCGAGAGTCTCTTTTATTTTATTTTTTTGAAAGATAAGAAAATTTTATTACCAATCTATTTATTATAGGGACTTCTCTATAATAAATAGGTTAGATTTAGAACTGCCCCCAACCCAAATCCATCTTATCATAACATTGCAATAAGGACTTTCTAAATAATTCTTTTATTTATGCATCCTTTAACAAGATTAGAGGATTTTAATTGTTAATTCTCTTATCTTTTTTCTCCAAGCTAGCTGACACTGGAAAACAAAGTTCAAACCTATATTCCAGCATATTCCTTGAGGGCAGCTAAGCATGCTTCTGATGGATTGGAGGCGCTGAAACGTCCGAATTCAGAAATGTATACACGTCGAAATTTGAAGTAATCAAAGGGCCTGAAAATCAACGGATGTTGTTCATCGACAAGCTCTTCAGGTGCCGACACCATCCTACCCGCCTTTGACATCATGAAAAGCGCCATTGAATATCTATCGTCTTCTCCACTCATGCTCACACGATGCAGAGGCGCATGAATCCTTTGGTTGGCCCATGCCTACAACAGGACCCAAAACATTATAATCATTCATCACATCCAACATATGAGAAATTGTGGGATCTCCACTCAAAGAATTGCAAACTGAAAATTACAGTCAAACATCTGTGTTAAAGGTCTAACTTTAGTAAAATTAGTAATGCGTAATTGTAATTAAATGATTAATAGGTAGATAATTGTAATTTTATATCAGTATAGGTGCCTATCGGTAATTTTCTCACCAAATTTCAAAAACCCAAAAATCTACATTGACTTGATGTTACCTTATTTGATCATTATAAATTTTTTTAAGGCTATTTGATTGGAGGTAAATGAAAGTAAATTGTGGTAAAAACATAATAATTATTTTTACCACCTGTTTGATTGAGCTATGTTCATATCGAACAGAGAACCTCTGTTGCTTCCTCTTTCATTGGTCCATATCAGCCTGACAATGTCAGAGCTCAGCTGCTCTGACGTTGTCAGGCTAATGTAGACCAATGAAAGAAGTGAAAAGAAGGATTCCTCTGCTCGATATGAACAGAGGATCCGGACTCTTGATTGAGAGATGAAATTCCACCTTGAAAATGATGCAAATTTCAACTTCTTTTCAAAGAAAAACTTTGTGGGGCCCACTATGATATATGTGTTATATCTACACCAGTCATTCATCCTTCTAAATCATTTTAGGACATGAGTCCAAAAATGAGACAAATCCAAAGATCAAGTGGACCACACCATAGATAACAATAGGTTCAATGGTTGACATAATTATTCTTATTGTGGGCCACTTGAGCTTTGGATCTGCCTCATTTTTAAACTTATGACCTAAAATGATTTAGAAAAAATGAATGGACAATGTAGATATAACACATATATCATGGTGGGGCCCACATGATTTTGGTACATAGCACGGTACCTAATGTAACACTTTTTGAGATCATGTGCATTTTTTAAGAAAATATAGAAGTAATCATCACTTATTTACCATCAATTACTTTCATTTCTCAGCTATCAAAGGCCCTTAGAGAATTGGATTTTACCAAACAGTGCCTCCAATAATTGATATTCCTTAATAGTGCTTTTGAAGAGGATAAATTACATTACTGCTTTCCTTTGCTTTTTCTTTACATTAAAGTGAAAAATAGAAACTTATGGGGCCCACATGGTATGTGTCTCACATCTAACCACTCCAATAGATGAGCTCCAACATTATCATTATATGAACAAAAAATATGGCAGATCTAATGATAAGGTGGGCCAAATCCATAAAACAATAATGTACCTACCATTCAAAATATTTTAATTCAAGTGTAGCCCGTCTGATCTGATTAACATGATGTTTTGTGTACTATCATGGTGTGGTGCATACATTTAATGGGTTGGATGTTATACACATACTGCATGGGCCCTACAAGTCATGAGCTTTAGTACTTTTTAAAGAAAAATATAAACAAAGGCATTTTTGTAATTTCATCCTTCTAAAAGCACCTCTTGCAGAGGCATTATTTGGTAAAATATAAACTCTCACGAATTTTGTGGTAAAAAACCCTAAATATTAAAAGAGAGATGCTTCAATGCTCTAATTAGAGCTATATAAGCCATAGTGCTCTTAGTTGCATGGGGATAGTTAAACCGTCCAATTGATTAATTTAGACTGTCCATTAGGTCCACCACACATTTCATGAGCTAATATGCAAATACCACACTGAGTTGATGATCTTAACCATCTAATCAGTGGCCTCCATATGTCCGGTCAAGATTGTTTGTACAAAAATAGGTCTAATCAACAATTGGATCCATGTACTTGATACTTCCCATAATGGATTGCTTATGATTCCAAACAATCACTTCTGTTAGGAATTCTAACCATCTGATTCATGACAAAAGGATAGCAATAAAACAAAGATGAGTATAGGATGGATTTGATTAACAAATCAGTCTGATTTTTGTATGGTAGACCATAGACAATTTAGATCGAACTACTGGACTGCTCAAGCTACCCAGTGCAACTAGCAGCAGCACAACTTATAATGCTCTAAGAGCAATCGAGCAGTTATCATATTAAAAATCGTTACATCTATTTTTAGTAGATGATGAGCTTACTTTTCTGATAAGGAATATCTCTATTTGATATCTAATTTGTACATATGGAGCCCATAGTTGGCTTATCCAAGCCATTGATCTGATGTTCCACATCTTGGATGAACTTTGACCAAAACATCTCCCAAATTAGAAGATCTTAACCATCCAAAAAAAAAAAAAAAAAAAAAAAAACTCCGTTGTATGTGGATTGTTGGTGCTTTTCTCCTTAACCAAGCATTTAAATGTAAACAATGGAAATGTTAGAGTCAACAAAATTAAGAATTTTTGCTACTTCTGGTGGGAGAATACATTACCAGTGGCTCAACCTAGTAGAGGATGGTGTATTTATGTACATCAAGGGACTCTACCAGTCACGGGAACATACTGGGCAAGGGTGGAGGGATACACAACTCACACCCAAGTGGAGGGACACTTACAACTCACACCATAAATGGCTCCCTATGGGAGAATATATTACCAGTAGCATATTTGCTACGCGGATGGTCAAGTGTTCGAATCCTGGGAGCAGCAAATATGCCTCAGTTAATATATTCTCCCACAGAGGGGCAAGATCGGCCTATTTTATGGTGTGAGTGTCCCACCACCCAGCCTGTTAATGGTATTAGAGTCCATCCACCCTTGCCCAGCATGTTCCCGTGTGGAGTTTCACCCTGCATGTACGAGGGAGTGTTGAGTAGTGTTAGAGTCCCTTGATATACATTGATACACCATCCTCTAACGACTCAAGCTTTTAAATCAAGTGGTGATTTGACATGGTATCAAAGCGATTAGATGATGGCAACATATCAATGAATTGGATAAACCAACCATGGCCCCAAATGAATAAAATTTTGAAGTAATTCGAAAAGAAAAAAATAATAAAAGATTTGTAAATTTTATGGATTTTAAATTTTCCCTATTCACACCTCCATAAATACATGGATTTCGACAAATCAAAATCCCCCAAAAATTTAAAGACTTGATAAATCTTTAAAATAAGAGACTATTCCAAAAGTGAAAAGGACATGAGAAGACTCACATGTAACTAGTTGTAGATGCAATTAATTGAGGGTGCCAATCCCACCATGGTGTATACATGGCATCCAACCCCTTTAACATGGTTTCCTCATAATGAAAATATGATGCACGAAAAATTATGCCAATACAATCAAAGTGGATCACCAGGTGATCAATTTCAAGGTTTTGCAGTGGTTGTCAATTGATCTCTATCATGTGGCTCACATGATGGTTGCATTTGCACTATTTTTGGATCACCCTGTTGAATGGATTGAATGTCATACATACACCACATTGGGCCCCACATGCAGGTAGGTGCATGTTTTTCCATCTACAACCGGTTGTGAGGGAGGCCTTGCAAAAAGGCATTTTTCTGCAATTAATATTCTTAAAATCCATGAACTTATAGTTTGGCTTCTAAACAATGGACTCTTGAATTTGCGAAATTCAAAATCTAATGCAAATGTATGAATTTGACAAGTTTATAGTTTACCAAATTTACATTCTCTATTCCTTTATCCCAAACAGGGTCTAAGAGAATTCCTTATTGGGTTATTGTCGGTGGGTTGAGTCTTGATCTCCCATTTATTTTAATAAAACAGTTTGACAATGGCAAGTGACTCAAATGAGTCACTGTAAGTAGACTCGACAAGTCTTCCTCATTCGGGACTGAGTTTCTGATGTAAGATAAAGTTAAGGACAATCGCATGAACAACTGGGATCAAAAGAAATCCAGCCAGAAAGTTCCAACCCAAAGATTTTAGGGTACATTATAGTTTCCGGTGGCCATAACTTTGCAATCGGTTATCCATTTTGTACATTTAATATATCCTGAAAAGACATCGACAAGTTCTACACCCTAGCTAGTGTGAAGAGTCATTGTCCCTAAATAGTTTTCAAAGATAAGATTCTTTTAGGGTTTAAGTTTGAGCTCAACTCTAAAATTTACTTACTGATTTATGATTTTTCTATTTTAGGCTTTGGAAAGTCCTAAAATAATTTAAAGTTATGTTTTAGTTTAGAAGTTGTTTAATATTTGTAGTAAATTTATTATTTTAATAAAGTTTCCTATTTCAAAAAAAAATATCTATATTTAGGGTTTAAGACTTTTGTAAGTCATATAAGAGGGTTTTATAAACTGACTTTTATCAATAAAATCAATTTATCTTTTATTTTTATAAATTTCTCCTCGTGGATTCACAGCCTATTCTTGAGAAGAAAATAGTAATCTTTTTCAGATTTTTAGTTTGCAAAATTGGGGCCCATGGTTCATTGATCCAGGTGCTTTCCATCTATTGGCCAACACCATGTGCCATAGACCACAATAGGAAAAAAAGGAAAAAAATATAATATACAGTTAAGAAAAGAGATGCAGTAATGGTCCATATTCAATTTTAAACGGCCAAATTTTTGTGGTTATGATCCTTCTATCCGGAACATATTTGGCTCACTCAACCAATGGTCTGGATCACTAGGCCCCACTTGTACAAACTAAAAAACTGAAGTCTAAATGTTGATGGTGGGCCATGTATAATAATGTACTGATACTCACCATAAAGGTAACACCAACGATGACAATCAAGGAGTTGGGAGATGGGAGCACTGGGACCCACTGCCCTTGTTTGTTGAGAACCTCCAATCCATTCACCTCATCTTGACACAGTATGGTTATGAAGTTTGAGTCAGCATGAGCACTAAGACCTTCGATGGGGCCCACCCCATTTAAAGGCTGCTTGTAATGCATCATCCGAACATGGCAATCCAAGGACTCCATCAGACGGTCATGATACTTCTCCACGCCCAGGTTCTCTAAAACCATCCTACTTACAATCGCTCCGAACTCACTCAGCTTCTTAACAAACGAGTAGAATGCTTCACTAAACAAAATACACGTAGAATATTTTAAGTACTTAGATGAAAAGATGAGCAATGACCCAATAAGAATTCCTTTGTGGGTGTGGGTTCCACCTGGGTCAAGTGGACCATCGATTGTCTGTTAGGGTGTATCTTGTATGTATGCTATGTACACTTGTATGTGGCATCGTATATATCCAAGTATTCATTGTCTCAATAATTATATAGTTTTCCCATTATCTCCATAGCAGAATGTTATCCTAGCCATTGAAACAAAATACATACCATATATGCAAAATACACTATAACATGGTCCACCCAATGGATGATTGACTGGGAGCTATGGTTTGCACATGGCTCAAAAATAGTCTAAGATTAGATGATCTTGTCTCATTAATCAGTGGCTGTGATCATCCGATGAGGGCAATTTCAGAAAGACAGTGATTGATGATCTTGGGGGGTGGGGACCACCACAAGTCCCAGTGAGGAATCCATGATGTAATACAATGAGCAAATAGCATTTTCAAAAAATAAGATGTGCAAATATTTCCATGTATACAAAGCAACGATCCACCTTCAATGGTAATCAACCAAGTCCATTGATCTCTCTCACTGGATCTCCTTGCTCTCGCAGAGAATTAATTTGGTGTTAGTCACACCGCAATGTTAGTCACCCCCACCTTGGGAATCGATACCAAGACCTAAGTGTTGAAACAAGGTTATCTTCACTCAGTCTACCACTTGAGCAATGGATCTAGGGATAATTAATTTGGTATTTGATATGGTCATGATTATCTTCGTTTTGTATCAGTAGTACTCTAATAGATGATTTCACCATCAAGATGTAGAGGATAAACCCCATAGCTTTGCTAAGCCCATGCATGCAAAAGGCAGCCAACGGGTACAAGATTCTAGTCGTCCATCAGGTGGGTCCCACTAAAGATGCATGGCCCCAAAAATCAAGCCTATATACACTTGTTTGTGGAACAAATTGATCATGGCTGAAAGACTGGGTAAATATTTCTTTTGGGTGGTCTTCCTATTTTTAACAATGTGAACCGCGTGAAGTGCAAACTAGGTCATGTACATGGTCAGACAAAACTGATGGACCACTTTGAAGTTTCTCATTGCTAGACTCAACGAATAGGGTTGAGGCCTATGATTTGGCATCGGAGCTTGAGCTGTTGGATCCTAAATAAATTGGCCTACTGATATCCCCTTTGTTTATCGTGCAGACACAAAACAAACTTGGGGATGGACCGCAACGCAGAAGATGCCTGGACCCGCCTATCATAAACCCACACACAATGCGCAAACTCTATCTTAGTCACAATTAAACTTTAGGATTCTTGCCATCAAATTCCATATTTTAAGTTGTCCATCCAAGGAAAAACCTTGCTCTAATACCAAATAACATACAGGGTGCGTAGATGAAAGAGAAAAATTTTACTGTCATATTCTCAAGGATACTGCCTTGAATCCACAAGGATTGCCAAAAAAAACCCCTCTAAAAGGAGAAAGAAAAAATGATATTATGAATGAAAAGAGTTGACTACATTGCTCAAAATGGCCTTATATAAGCAAAGATGCCCTACACTCTGAATCCGACTCGAATTTAATATATATATATATATATATATATATATATATATATATATATATATATATATATATTGAAATGGTAAAAATTATGAAAAAAAATAGCAAAAGACATCTAATCCTAACCAAACTTGCAAAAAACTCTTTAAATGACTAAAACAAAGACTTTAAAAGGGAACTTAATTAACTCTTGAAATCTTAAAAATAGCAAAAACGTAACTTGTTAAAGATAATAAGGGACTATTTGGAGGTGCATCCTCAAAGGAGAGTTTCCCAAAAAAAAAAAAAAGTTTTTAAGCATGCTTTTTCCATTAATCCAAGACAGTGTTTTAGCGCCTATTTTATTGTGCGAAAGCTGAGAAAAAAGTTTGCAAAGTAATCAAAAGGGCATTTAGGCCTCAAACAAGCCTTAAGTTTTGAACAGAAATGCAATTTTAATCTAGAAAACAACCTTTTTTAAAGAAACCCTAGGGCCAATTTTGTTAGTTCCTCCATTGTAGGGCTCATCAATAACTTTCCAGCAGGGAACGGATTACCAAGCACAAAGTTATGGCCATTGGAAGCTATAGTGTGATTTTCCACTGTTTTTGTCCTGGATCTAGCTTTTTGGTCTAGTTTCTCTTGATTCTAGCCGTCCATGAGTCATCCCTAACCTATTCTATGTCAATTGAGTATAGATGGTTGGTAATCATTTCTAGCAGCCTATTTATCTCATAGACATGAGGCCCACCTGCGGAGTGGATAGACCTGGCTTTTGGTCTATGATGTGTTGTGTTCAAACGGTGGGGCCCATCTGAACACTCTTTTTGGTAATGCTTGCTTGTGAGATTGATTATGTTTACATTATTAATTAGTTGCTATTTAGTACTGATCTATTAATGAGAATCAGCTCTTTAGTTCGAGCTGTACACAAGCTGAGAAGGAAGAGAATTGGTGGCAAAACGCCGGGTACAAGATCCCAGCTTCCATCAGGTGGGTCCCACTGAAGATGCATTGCCTCAAAAATAGGCTAGTCCACTTGTTTGGCAAACAAATTGATGGCTGAAAAAACATGGTAAATGTTCCATTTTGGTGGTCTACCTGTTTCTAACAATGTGGCCCACCAGAAGTGCAAGCCAAATCATATAATGGTCAGACCCATCTGATGGATGGCTTGGATTTTTCTCCCGCATTTGTAGATGGCATTGTGCAAGCATGTGGACTTAGCAAACCTCTAAATTGGTTAAAGGATGTGTGCAAATGATATTGGCCATCCATATTAAAAGCCATTGATCAAATGGTTATATTTGCCAAGTAGGTTGGGCCAAACGAGCGGTCCAGATCAATGGATCCCAATACAAGTAGGAGCATTATAACTTATATACAGTGCTATGAGAAAACCGGTGCATTTCTCTTATCTAAAACCATGTTCAAATATTCACCTGAAATCTGGATTCCCTTCATGAGGCCACAAAACGTTGGTAAAATCCTCCACCCCTTGGAGTGAATCTGCACCGTTGATTCCCAAGCTTTCGAGAGTTGTCAATGGCCCATGTGGACCGTTGTATCCACTTAATGGATCTTCATAAACGTTTTTTTGCTTGGTCTCCACAGGGAGTGCGAAGACCTCTTTAATCTTTGGAAATAAAAGCTGGCACTCGGTCATAGTGGTGGGCCGTAAGGCCTCAAAGCACCCAAATTTCCTTACAGCGCAGCCCACCTCAGCACTCAACTGGGCCCATGATGGTGTTCCAGGCTCTAATCCATCTCCATAGAAATGTAAGACAGGGATTGTTGCGGATGCCATTTCACTGCCACTTTGTAAAGAAAGCCTATGAGAGATGGTAGAGGGAAACGAAAATTAAAACAAGGCAATATTTAAATTGCAGCATTTGAATTTCCACCAATTAGCAAAAGAAAACTAAAGTACAAGGTAAGAATGACATAGACAGAAATCCACATCTAACCCATTCAATGGACATGCAAAACATTTTAATGGCCCAATGTCAATGGATGCTAAATTGCGATTCATCTATGATGCAGGAATGAAATGCTTCATATTAAACAACAAGACACTACTGTTGTACCTTGTTTCTGACTGACTTTGGAGGACTCTATCAGAAGCAGGAAAAGCGGCATTTTACCATGTTGAAGCAGGAGAGCGGCCGATTTTAATAGCCGATTGCCATACTGAACCAGGAGAGCGGCCGATTTTAATAGCCGATTGCCATACTGAACCAGGAGAGCGACTGATTTCAGCGGTCGATTGTCGTTTGCCAAGCAGGATAGCAACCGATTTCAGTGGCCGATTGCTAGTCTGGCAACCAAGCTAGCGCTTAATTTCAGTTTGGAAACTAACACAGAGGCCGATTCCAACAACCGATTGCAATGGCCAGAGGCTAATTTTAGTGGCCAATTGCCTTATTCAGAAGGCAGCCAACAACCGATTTCAATGACCGATTGCCGTTTTACAATCAAGATAGCAGCCAATTGTTGTTCCAAGCAGATCCAAAACTTTTGTGGCCTAAGTTTTTAATGATTATTCATCATTGTTTCTAGTTACATGGTCTATCTGAGATTTGGATCTTCTTAAGGTTTGGGATCTCATCTTAAAATGAGATGGAAAAACAGATGGGCGGCATGGATACAAAAACAAATACATCAAGGTGGGCCCCACACGTTTGGGGTAACATCCACTAAGGTGTTACCAGGTTTCTGCCATGCTCTGTAAGAGCCAATTGCACAGAGGCACGTGTGTTTCTATGGTTCTATATAGGTGAGATGTGAAATGGACGAGGTTGTAGTGAAATTCATAGTGACACAGTTGGCATCGGTCTGTAATGTCACGACACTAACGTGGATGAATCGACGTGGTTAGGGCAGCAAGCAATTATGAAAAACTAGTGGGCGAAGAAACATCTGGAAGACTAGTAATGGTTGAGTGGTTATTGTAACCGTCCATCAATGGAAGTATTTAGATGGTCGATTAAAGCTATAAAAGAAGAAGGATCTCAGTAGTGCAAGGAGTCCAGCACCAAACAACAACAAACTAAATCAATCCATCTTTCCAATTTACCAAGCTTTTTACATTTCGTAATCTAACCAATCCTTTTTTACATTCTAAGTACTTTAAGTTCCTTAGAGCAATCATTTTCTCTACTTTCCTTAATTCCATTACACTATTTATGTTCCGTAGTGTAAACCCTTGAGATTACATTTCATAGCAATGAGTCTATAGCAAGAGCTTTATAATCAATAAAGTTTCTTTTTCTATGATCATATTTTCTATTGGTAAAGAAGAAGTGAAGATCATCCGCGTGGCCGACTGTAACTTCTTCTTTTTATCTCTTTAATTGTACATTGTGAGAAGTCCTTTCATTCGGAAGGCAAAGGTAGAATCTACTTTTGGAGGACGAACCCCACCCTCCAAATATCGCTTGATTATTCGTTTTAAAATACCTAAGCAAGTGGCTAATTAGGCGACCGATCCCTACAGATCTTAGTCATATACGGTCGATCACGACGTATCTGTCTTTTTTGGCGCTTGGGGTCATCATTGTTCAGTTGAAATCGAGCCGCGATTCTGGCACGCCCACACACATGTCACAGTGTAGCCGAAGAATAGCGAGCAACAACTACATCAGAGAAATTTCTGCTTGTTTATATATATATATATATATATATATATATATATATATATATATATATATAGAGAGAGAGAGAGAGAGAGAGAGAGAGAGAGAGAGAGAGAGAGAGAGAGAGATGCTCACCTGTGCATCAGTTCTCACTTAGAACTCATGAGCACTTTTTCAGAACTCATCTCATGTGATATGAGTCCAAAATCTGAACCATCCACGTGATGCAATACCCTAAGAAACTTTCAGGGCCCAACTTTTACCCTGATCCAAAACTTTGGTCGGCCATCTCCGTAAAGAAAGAGACAAATCAAGAAAAAAAATTGTTTTCTTTTACCATGGCCCACCAAAGTTCTTGATCAAGGTAAAAGTTGGGCCTTAGAGATTTCTTGAAGTGTTGTCTCACATAGATGGTTCAGATTTTGGGGTCATGTCATGTGAGATGAGTTTTCAAAAGATGCTCACGAGTTCTCGTGAGAACTGGTGCACACGTGAGCATTCTTATATACGAGGAATGCTAGCCTGTACACCAGTTGTCACGAGAACTCATGAGTAATTTTTTAGAACTCATCTCACAGGACATGAGTCCAAAATCTGAACCATATCTATGTGATGCAGCATCCCAAAAAACTTCAAGCCCAACTTTTACCCTGATCCAAAACTTTAGTGGGCCATAGCATAAGGAAATAACCACACTCTTTTTAGTAACGGTCTTCCAAAACTATTTTCAACCATTTCTAATCAGTGATGTAGTGTTGATAATTAGATTAGATCTCACGTAAACATCATGGTGGGACTTGTCAAATAACCAATTGGTTTAAAAATTATATCAAGAGAATTTTACAGGACTTACAAAGCAAAGGGGGTGCATTTTTTTTTTAATTGTTTACCGGCAGCTGGGCTTCTACGGGCTCTTATAAAAATTCTTGAGTTAGGGTTAGGTTTAAAGATTCGATATGGGTTAGACATGACTAACCGGGAGTGGATTAGGAGTTACTAAGAAGTTAATGGGTGTTTGGGTGACCATGGGGCCTTACTTTATGATGTAGAATGGGTCGCTGATTATTTCATGGCCCAGATGGACCAAAAGAAGACCGGTCGGGGTTGAAAGTGATCCCGACTGTCAGGACTGTAAACCGATCGTATCTCGCAATCTAAAATGAATTGCTGGACATATAATACATGATTTTGGGGTAGCTCGAGCTACTTTAGCCACCCAACCCGGCCCATGCTGGAATCGCGAGATTCGACCGTATCGACGGTCATTAGGCTAGTTTATTTTCAATTTTACTATTTATAATAAGTTTTAATTCAATCATAACTTTTAGTCCATAGGGTTTTAGAGTTAGTGCCCAACATGAAAAGGGGTTAGAATATTTAGTAGAACAACATGGTTGGGCCCATTTGATAACTTTCAATTTTTGGCCGAAAACCAAGAGTTCTAATAAGATTGAGAGACTTCTATAAATAATAAGTTTAATATTTATAGTAAGTTGCGTTTTCTAGGAGTTTGAGTTTGAGTTGGAGTCTGGTACTTTACCTAGGGTTTAGTTTCTTATTTATATGCATTGTAATTCCGTTTCGATTCATTCAATCTATCAAAAAACAATTATTCAGAATTAATTTTCTCTTTTTATTCTTTTATTTCTTCTCGTGGATTCGAGAAACAATCGGTTAGGGAGACGGTGATCAACCTACCATGTCCTCCCTACGTCACTTTAGGGAATGGTACACAAAATGAAGCAGATCCAAATCTCAAATGGACTACACAGTAGGGATTGAATGGACGCCATTAAAAACTTCTTATGAGCCACAAAAGTTATGGATCAAGCTGATAATTGTCTTCCCTTTGTCCAAGTCTGTGTGACCTTATTAATTGGTTGGATGGCAAATGGAAATTTTTTATGATGGGCACTCAATGACCACCAATTCCAATGGTGTGGCCCACTTGAGATTTATATTTGCTTTATTTTTTGGGACCATGTG